>OX439130.1:22958728-23198728 GCA_949318235.1 Ecdyonurus torrentis | reverse complement strand
TTTTGTTAAATAGATGGTAAACATAAACTATACTATATGTACGTATGTATGTGTAATTATACGGTGTCAGAGAACAATGTAATGATAACCTTTCAACGTTTTATCGTGTGCTGCATAATTATTTTGTTTACCACCCGTATAATCAAAATACAGCACAATATGTGTGATCAGTTTATTTTGTATATTTGGTTGTGCCAATTAATGTTTATTTCATAGTGATTTTCACCACTGTATACTATAATAATTTAACTTTGTGGTTATAGGGGTTAATTGACTATTTTTATATATACACTAATTCACAATTACGTAAAAACCTTTAATTATATAAAGCTTTGAACAGTTTTCTTTATGCATGTATAAAGAGAAGCTGTAAAAGTAGTTTTTTTTTTTTTTTTTTTTTTTTTTTTTTTTGCAATAGTTTAAATTTAATTAAAATACTAAAAATACGGTTTTATATACAAACTGAACTTCACACGATATTAGTTAAATATAGAACGTTAAAAAAGGAAATGTACATTTAAATTAAGTTATATAAATTTATTTAACTCCCTATATTCAAGAAAATAATATACATAATAGAAATAAAAACGTCTTGTTTTATTATTATTATTTTTTCGTTAGTCTTACTATTTCTCTCATTGGTTTTTTCATGGAAGGTTTTCAAAATTACCATTACTGTTTTTATTATATTAATATAACAAACATCTCAAAATACAGTTAAGATGTTAACAAAAACTTTAAAAAAAACATTTGCATGTAAAACAGATAAAGATTTTTATCATTTTGTTTTTTGTATTATTGTTTTGACTTTTCTTTGAGTATCTTGAAAATCAAAGAAATCACATTATACTGTACAGAATTAGACTTTTATATTAAATTGTATTCTTAGAAAAAGATTCAATCTCCCTCAAATTCAGTTAAAACTTTTTTATTCTTCTTCTTTTTTTTTAGGTCAATTCTTAGCAATTGAAGCAGAACTTCCTATTCATGGTTTTTTTGTTTACAGAAAACAAGCTGATGAAGTGGTGAATGTAATTGTGTTTTGTTTTCATTTGGGAAAAAAATCGAAATTCTACTTAACATTTATAAACTTTCTAAGAGATTTTTATCTGAGGAAAATCTTATCTACTGTATAGTTTAGAAAACAATACAAGAATGTAGTTTCCTTTCTGAAATTACATTTTTATTCTTCTTTATAATTTCACTAAAAACCAATCAGAGTCATATTTCATTAACTAACTTTAAGCCTATTAACGTTTTAATTAAACGTTGAAGCTTATGTGTAAAATAAGTAGAAATTACTATTTAAATAAAACATTAAAAAGTTGCTTAATGATAAAAAAGAAAAAAAAAAGAAAAAGAAAAACAGCGCTTCAAATTAAATTTCATGACTCAATTTTACATTTTTATTTATTTATTAAAATAATAAGTTTAAAACATCATTTTCATTGAATATTATATGTTATTTTAACCGTAAAAATTATATTTAAAAAAATATGTTAATTATACAAAAAAATCCAGGTGAAAAAAACACAAATATTAAAAAAAAAATTAATGCTTAAAACTTTTAGTAAAAAGTTTTAAAAGTGACAGGTTGACTTTGTTGTCATATCGAATGATATTAGATTTTTTTCTTCTTTATTCTTTTCTGTCAAAAGTTATGAAGAAAGTTTATGAATGGTACTAAATTTGTTAGACTTTTGTTACATATAGCCTAAATCTTTCTTCTATATAAAAGTCTTAAATGTATAAGAGTATAAAACACCGCAAAATCCATGATAAACC
Source organism: Ecdyonurus torrentis (assembly GCA_949318235.1). Taxonomy (NCBI): domain Eukaryota; kingdom Metazoa; phylum Arthropoda; class Insecta; order Ephemeroptera; family Heptageniidae; genus Ecdyonurus; species Ecdyonurus torrentis. The sequence goes on along the minus strand of OX439130.1, from coordinate 23,196,943 downwards.
CACCAACTAATGGTTTTATGAAATACTAAATGCTTTTTATAACAAATGGTTTAAAACTTTAATGCGATAAAACTTAACTTTACCACCTTATTAAACTGTTGAGTCATGTTCATGAAGTGCAATATTTTTAATGAGTAATATATATTTATTGCATATAACCTCCAATATACAAAGAATCAAAATTACAAGCAATCAAATTTATTGCACATTGAATAAATTTTAAAGGAATAGACCGGAAGAAAACATAAGCATTTAAATCACAAAAAACTTGATGGGACTTACATAAATAACTTTAGTTTGTCTCAAAACCCAACTGTAGCTCTGTAGCAGTAATCAGAAAAGTTCAATTTATGCAACCCACACAACATTTCTTTTTACTAATTTTTGCATGTTTCTTACGTCAGAAACATTAATAGTCACGCAAATTCTATACATTACAGTATTTTCACGCTCTCTCGTGGAGCTACATTAGCTTTCTGATAAAAATTGTCATTAGTTTTGAAGATCCCATTTCGTGTTTATTCATTAAAAAGCACATGTTGTTTTATGTGGTCTATGGCTTAAAGCTATAAATTTTTAAGTACTTTGTTATCTGTAAGCCATATAAATTTAGAATTTTAGATATATTATATATTATTGAAGATCAATAGTATGAAAAAATTATGAGCTTTTTTATTTCCACATATTGAAATTACAATAATTTATTAATCACTGGAGAAGCTAGAAATATTGTAAATTGCTGTAAAAAAGTTTTTTTTTTTAAAAAGGTCACTTTTTTTAAACTTTACTGTGAGTAGGAGTTATTGATTTTGAGTCAATTATTTGATTAGTTTCCAATTCAAACATGAGCTTAAAATTTAGTATTAAATTTGTTTTGTTATGATTATTATGGTAAATTACCAACAATTGACATACGCCGCAATGCGATGAAAATTACTGTAGCATAAAAAATGACAATGAATACAAAAAGAAAAAAGTACAATGCTTGATTTTAGCCAATTACTAAAAGCCACAATATTTTACATTAAAAAAAAATAGAAGAAGGAAAAAAAAAGTATTTACACAAAAACAGTAAGGCTAATAATTTTTTACTGTGCACTAAAACATTTTGAATTTTTTTTTCTTTCCTGTATTTTAATATTTTTAGAAATACGAGAAGTAATTAAGATTCATGTTATCACATATTTCATAGTGTAGCAGAATTATCGAGCAGAGCTCTTTTTTACACAAACATAAATTATAGTAAAAATGCTAACACACAGCTGATGCACTTTTTCACTGCTCAAAGTATTACGTTTATCATCAATATTCATCATCATTTTTATACAGCATCTAATTTCAAAATAACTATTATTTATTCAATTTCTGTAAAAAAATATATATATATTGTTATTTAATTTAGACATGATAGATTAAAACTTATAAAGATTAGAAGACTTCTAATTGTATAATGCTATGTGTGGTAACAATTTTTTTTAGATGAATATTTATCTAGACTATATAAACTACAGCAAAATATAATGCGTTAGAATCGTGCTACCCTATACATAAAAGCTTAAATAATATGAATGTATATACATTTTGTAACATAAATTTTAATCATTTTAAGGCTTTAAAGTATAGTGGGCTTTAAAATGATGTAAAGTTTTAATCTCTCAGACAAACTTGGTACTAACTTGTAATCTTCCCTTATGTATTTTTTTTTTTGTTAAGAAATTAATTTTCAAATTTATAATTGTCATGTAGTCAAAGGTCAAAAAAAGGTCATACTCTTGTAGTTTTTTTTATGATTTATTTTTATAGTATCCCTAAAAAATAATTGAAAAATATAATTAGAGTATCAGACTGTATAATTATAACACCACAAAAATAGTATCTCATAACCTTCATAAAAACAGTACACACCCTATATATATTATTTTTAATGTATAAACAAACACACATTTTTACGAGTATTATCCTTATTTTCTTTGTGAAAATTAAATTAAACGAAAATTGGTATAAAAAAAAAACAACATTATTAAAGTCATTATCTAATAATGTTACACGTGACCAAGTCTGGTATTTATTGCTAGTTGAATGAGACGTGTAAAAAAATTTAGTGATTTAATCCCCCCCCCCCCCCCCCCCCCCCCAATACAACACGAAACAAAAGTTCTTTTTTTATGGACGTGATTGTTTTATTGACTGGGTGTGCTTTTTTTTTCTTTTTTTTTTTGTAGATATTAAACGAGCTTTGTCCTGAACAAGTACAATTAATCTTGTCTTGTTTGACTAAAAAACAATTCCATTGAGAAATTTTTTAGAGCTTAGAAAACAACTTACATTTATACTACGAGCATCTACTGTGTATATTGCTTTTCTTGGCTCCAATAAAAAGAACTTCATTGCGTATTTCAACACCTTTTCTTTTTAATTCATTTTCTTATATTGCTTCCATAATAAAATTGTTTTATTTTAAACGACATCTTCATACATTTTATTTTAATTTAAAAGTATATATAAAATTTCCTTTACTTAATTACCTTAAGTTCTTTTGTTCAAGTTGTTCTGTTGTTCTATTATGTTCTGTTCTGTTATGTTCTGTTGTAAAATATAGTAATGTCCTGTAATTAATAATTATACAGGGAGAAAAAAAAATTAATAATTCAATTTTTTTATTATTTACAGTGCAATCAACCCGATACTGTACAACGCATTATCATTCAAGTTTCGTCGGGCATTTCAACGTACATTGACGTGTCGCCGACGTGGTGCAGAGTGTGGTATGGTTGGTGGTATGGCATTGCGCCGTGATGCAGGGACAAGAGGTAACCTCAATCTCTCCACTTATACCCACAACACCGTGGCAACACCCTCTAACACCAACATAGCGGCAGCAGGATTCTAGGTGACCCATTTAACACCAGCACATTATACAGATTATACCAAAAAGAGAAAGATTGATGTGTATATATAAACTGAAATTTGTCTCAAAATATTCTACTACTATATCGATTCTATGACGATTTTCTTCTTTTTAAAATATAAGATATATATAAGCATAATAAAATATATAAGCTTATATCTAATTTTTCATAATATATGAAATAATTATATCTACTTATTTCATGCTTCATCTTGCATACGCTGTTGTAAATAATATATATATATCATGTGATCAATGTTCTGTGTAAATACATTTGATGAAACGTATAATACTGATTTCTAAATCTTGAAATATTTGGGTTATTACGGTCAAAAGACTTAACAAAGCTTAAGAGAGGAATGTCTATTGATTTATATTGATTTTAGATTATAGAAATTACTTTACTTTCTTTCAACGTATATCCAATGAAAAAGCTTTTTTATTTTGAACGATAAACGTCCGCAATTTTTTTATTATTATTTTAAAATATGTGTAAAAAGTCTATTTTAGCTTTATAGTTTTAGAAAAAAAATAGAGTAATTTTATGATTTTATTACATCCGTGTATAAGTACTTAAATATAATAATAATAATATAGGGATATTACTTTCAAAACGTTATTCTATTTCACACAGTATATTATTTGTTTTAAACATTTTAAAATTTTCAGTATAACATAACAGTGTATAAAAACACAAAAATTACCAAAATAAATAATGTGATATAAACGGAACAAAAACAGTTTTTGTTACCACACATTATAATATACAGTATGTGTATATGAATTCACAACATAAAAGAGCGTATACACATACATACATGCGTGTGAAATATGTAAGATCAAACACAAAGGTATGCGCGCTAAAGAATTTATACAAAAATCTGCATAATTTTATACACACACTATAATAGGCAAAAAAAATTGTTCCCTGGTGGTATATTATACAAAATTAAAGTAGAAATACTGATATTTAAATTAACAAATTTTAAATTGTGCGTAGATTTTTATCTATACCATAATAAATCTTTTTTTCTTTTTCTTTTTTTCTTTTTTAGAAATTTGTAAATAAGTAGATTTTTCTTTAAGCACCGGTTTTAAATTTAAAAAAAAAATTGTATAAAGTAATTATAAAAAATGTAATAACGTTAACGAGTTTCATGAACATACTTAGACTTTATTTCATTACAATCCCTTTAATCCCTGAGGAGATATGTCTCATTTGCTCGTCTATACACACATACACACGTAAAAATGTAATTAAAAATGGATATTGATAAAATTATAGTCAAAATACATTAAAACATGCTCTGTAGATTATTCACTTCAAACAAATATATATTCCTTCTCATAATAATTTTTAATTAAATACTTGAATGATTTTTAATGATACTTGAATTTTAATATTAATTTAACTTTAAAAAAAAAACTTTATTAAATTTCAAGTATATACCTTTATCATTTTAAATCTTTTTTGTAAGTTTTCACTTGATATAATTAATTGAGAGAGAAGATTCATTGTTTTTCAAGTTATCGTCTGTGACTAATTTGCCCATCTTATATAATCTTTTATGTCATCTTCTTAATCTTAATAAAATCTCCCAATCAAAAGAAATTTTCTTTAAGAACTCTTTTTTAATTTGTGTTTTGTTTATTGGTTTTCTGCGATGATGAAAATTTTATGCTTTGCTAAAAATTTTAATAATGTTTTGTAAGCATAAGTCAATTTTTCTTATATATAAAAAATTTAAATGATAAAATAATTTTATGGTATGGGGTTTCAATATTAATGAAAACATTATTTATATCCAATTTTAGATTAAATACGCATGTTTTTATATTGAAATACTGTTTGTTTGTTTTTCTTTCTTCTTTATTAAAGAAGTAATTTTTTAGGAATAATAAAATATGTCCGAAAAGTAATATAGAAGAAAATTGTGCCAAAGGAGAAAAAAGAGTAGGAGAATAATAAAATCATTAGAATGTAAATATTTTTTTTTAATATTATTTTAAAAAAACTAACAAAAGGAATTAATTCCAGATGGCTTTATAAGCATTCATTAAAATCTACTTTAACATTGATTAGGTTTATTTTTTATGTGATTAAAAATTCATTATGCAATGTAAAAAATATTTAAAAGTACTGTAAAAAAATATATTATATAAAATCAAGTTATTAATATATACCTATTATTATTACATATAAATATGAAATATTCAATTAAATTATATTATATAATATATAAAAAAAATGGCATTTTTAAGGAGTGCAAACTCTAGTGTCAAATAAATGTGATACAATAATTTAACTGTTTCTAATGCATTGTTCAAACACAGTGGAATATTGTAAACATGCAATAAATTTCATTGTATGTAATCTCCATTAAAACGTATTACAGTTTTTCATGTAATCAAATAATTTATTGAGCATTAGACAATTTTTGCATGGTATAAACAGGCCATACTATTGAAAACGTACGAAATAAGCGCATCATGTTTTAAAATAATCATAGCAACTTCTTGTCATAAAAAATCACCTTTTTTCAATACATAATAAATTTTTAGGTCTATTAGTTTCATAAGTTTTTGTTTTTTATCAAAGTTTGTTTAAAAAAATTATATGACGCAACTTTCATAATAGAAATGATATTGTTTAACATATTAATCACACTATACGTAAATTCAATAACATAATATTCAATTTTCTTGCAACAAATTATAATACTAATTATATACTCTGTTATAACTAAGCAGATGATGGTGCAATCCAAATTAATCACCTGAATACAAAATACAGCTACGTCATAAAATATGTTGCACTTTTAATTGTATGGTGCAGCATAAAATATGATATTCTCATTTAAATTATTTATACGTATAAAATAGCAATGTAATTTAAAGACATAGACAACATGAAAACATTAGCATTTATAATCACAAAACAAATATGGGACTTACATAAATAACATTGATTGGTATTGGTATCAAAACCCAACTGCAGCGCCGTAGCATGCAGTGATCAGAAAATTTCAATTTATGCAACCCGTACAACATTTTCATACTTATTTTTGCCTGTTTCTGACGTCATAAACAGAAATATCCACGCAAATGGAATAATTTACAGTTTTTTCACGCTCTCTTATGGGGCCACATTTACATTCTGGTAAAAATTATCATCAGCTATGTAGATCCCATTTTGTGTTTAATGATTGAAAAGAACGTGTTGTTTCATGTTTTCTATGCCTTTAACACTATCATTGTATAGATTGTATTTGAATTACAACTTAAAATTTAATTAAAGTGTATATAGGAGTAGGTTATGTACACTATAGAAAATGAGCTATAACTCTGTATTGATATTTTATTAACATGAAGTGCATAAATTGACGTTGATATTATATACTCGTATAATTCAAAGATTTAATATTGTACTTATGCATGCTATATATATATATTACTATAAACTGTGACCAAAAACTTTGAATATTAGATTTTTTATATTAATAGATCTACAGTTTGTATTAATACAATATTTTGTGATTCTATTTAACGTATTATAAAAAAATCCCTGAATTCAATTAAATTCAAAGAGCAAATTTATGTTGTCAATATTTTAAGTTCATGATTGTAAATTACCAAAATTTTCTATTTGTATGTATGGGTATATTATTTAAAAAATATATATATACATATATATTTGGATCTTGAGCTTTTGAATCATTAATAAAATAGTGTCATTTTGAGATGCGTTGTCTAAAAAAAAAAAAAAAAAAAAAAAAAAAAAAATTGCTTGTAGCAAAATACTTTATTGCTCAATTTTTCCCGTACCGTGGAAATAATTGTAGAGCCAAACTATGATAAAACGTTTCTTTTTAAATAGTAATTCATATTGATCATTAAATAATGTTGCGCTTAATCAATTTGTCTTTTCTTCTTTTGTCTTTTTTTTTTATTAAAACAGCTCAATCTTATTTGTATCTATTTATAATAACAATTTTTAAATATTTATTTAAAATAAATAAACAATGTTAATAAGATAATTTTATAATTAGATTAAAAATTTTGCCATTTAATATAAATAAATATAATATACAGTATTATAGTCCTATCTGTAAGTGTTTACATGCATATTTGATGTATTAAAATCTGTAACAATTGTGTATATTATTATGTATATAAAAATATAATATTAAATAAAAGAATGGAAAATTTGAAGTAAGATTTCCTGATGAATGTACCAAACACTGTCTTCAGAGTAAATAAAAAATATATGTATGTGAAAAATTTAGCATTACTTTAATTTTACCTGTAAAGTATAGTTAATGGGTAAATCATTTATCATATAGACACTTAACTAAATTTGAAGTAAATCTTAATAGATACACTCATGTAAAAAAAAAAAAAAAAAAGCTCATCTGGACTATAAAATAGCTATTTTAAGCTAATTAAGCTTTGATTTGGTCACTTAATAGCTCCTTTTATAGCTCAAAATAGGACTACTGTTAAACTAGAAAGTTGCAGCTAAATAAGCTAGTTGGAACTTTTTTTTTTATTATTATTATTATTTTTTTTTTTAGCGATTTTGCAACTTTTGAGTTTTAAGTTATTCAAGCACGTTGCTCTGTTAACAAAGTTGTTTTTCTTATAATTATTTTTTTGTCTTACGTTAAGCTAACATCTTTATCAAGCTATTTTGAGGCTGCGTACGTTTAAGCTTTTACACATTTTTTTTAAACTTATTGTTGTGTGCTAAACTAATATCATCAGCTCTTTCAAACTATTTTCAGTTTTTTTAATCGTTATATTTCATTGTGAGTCTGAAGCAGTGGTGATACATATAAGCTGCTTCAAGATTACACACAAGCTAGTCTTTATAGCTTAAAAACTTAAGCTCATTGGAACTATTTTCAGCTTTTTGAAAGCATGTTTTATTATTATTATTGTCACGCGTCCTATGGTATGTGTTTGTATGTGCAACTTAATAAATGCTACACTGAATATTATGTATATCAAAAATACTAATTTGTAAAAAAAAAAAAAAAAAAAAAACTAAGACCCAAGTTTACACTATGTAAGTTGAGTTAGTAATCATTCCAATTTACTGAATTATAAGCCTGAATTAGTGGTCATACAATAAACAAAAAGTTCCTTCAAGCTTATTTAATTAACATTTATAATTACAGCATTGCGTTAATTTGATAAAATTAACAAAATAATTTAAAATAAATCACGGCAGATGACAGTATAGAAGTTCACACTAATTTAATATTGCTGAATGCAAGAAATTTATCAGAAACAATTATATAAATATATATATATATATAAATGCAGTATGAAAAATAGCTATTCCCATTGTAAGTTTAGTTTACGCCTTAGCTATACATATTTTATTTTACTTAAACTTTTTGTAAATTAAGTAAATTTACTATCTTTAGTCAATTATAAGGTATATATTTTAGACGGGTATGTACATTCCTACAGGGAATTTTTTGTTTGTATTATTTTTTTTTAAAGTTTTAGAACTGCTTAATTTTAGTGTCTAGTGCGCTAAATATAACATTTTTTCTATATACCATCACTTCATTAAGCAAAATTATTACACTTAAGATTTATAGTGCTATAACGCTATAATGTTTTAGCTATTTTTTTTTACCCATGTTTTATAATACATTTTTATCGCACCCACTAGATAGAAGTTAATTTAAAATATTATGTAATGTTAATTTATGTATATGTTCTAGTGATACTGATATCATATAAGGCATAAAAAAGTTACGGAAATTATTCTGGCTAATTATCTATATCAGCATGCTCTAACATTTCACAACGAGCATGATCGAATTAATGTGTAAGCGTATGGTGAACTTTGTATAGTACAACATGATTGTGATAACTTATTTAACCATTTAACGTCAGCGCATGTTTATCTCAAACGTCACAAGCATGCTGCTGGCTTCCTCCCAACAAATGCTGAAAAACCAGGCTACTAAAGGTGCAGGTATCAACTCAATATTTAAATTAGTTTAACCTTTATTTTTGAAGAAAATGCTACTATATATACAAAAACAGCACGTAAACAAATTTTATTATAAACAATAAATATAGGTAGGTATACTATATATATACCAAACAGGAAAACAGGGAAACAAAAACAACAACAAAGAGGGAGTAAAAATGAATCAAACAAACAAAATTCAAGCATTGTTTTGATTTGTGGCTCCATTATAGCCCCTAGCACTATAGGCAAATTTTGCAACACATATGCTCAACTGGTTGCATAAGCAACGTAAAAAAATGAAAGCGGGCAAACTGATACTTGATTTTGTTTTTTTTTATATATATATTGAAAATAATAAATCAGAAGTTAAAAATTTTGCTGGATGTTTTTGTATATTATCATTGCAATGCTGCAGACTGCAGTACGGTGTGTATGGTAATTGTACTAGTTATCGGCAGGCCGCAGTTATCGGCAGGCTCTTATTACGGCGAAAATAATAAGTTTACGAGATTCTAACTAGAACCAAACATCTTAGAATTTCGTCTACTTGCCATACCACTACCTACAAACTCTTTTATTACTAGAGGGGGCCGAGATAAACTGCCGATAATAGGGGGTGCCGATAACTGCGGCAGTGTCGGTTTGGCTGCTTTTCTCAACAATACTATAGGAATTTCAACCTTAAGACCCTTAAGCTGCCGATAACTAGTACAATTACCATACTTATATTATATATATAATATATGTATATTTAACAAAATATAATAAAAAATATTAAAGTTACGGAAGTTACCATATTTCTTAAAAAGTTCTCATAGAACCATAATGAAATCTGCAAAGGTTGTATTTCTATCTGCATTAGTTTTGTGGAGATAATATATTATTCTGTTTCCTTTTTATTTATTTATTATTATTAATTATTATTATTTTATTTTTTTTTGAATTTTGTACTTCAAGATAAAATATATTTACATATAAAAAAGAAATGAAAAAAATAAAAACTTCAATGACATATATTGCAGAAAGTGATGAGAATATCAAGACGAGTGTGTCAAGCATACGTATATCTGATATGCAGATAATAAAATTGCAACAGAAAATATATGGTAATCTTTGAAAAAACAAACAAACAATTTTTGTCTTTTTTAAATTTTATTTTGCATTTTTTTCTTCCTAGATTTATTCAAAAAATAAAATACTTTATACATGGTTTGTACATTAAGTACAAGAGAAATGCATAGTTTAAATTCAAAATTTCTTTATTTCCACTCTCCTTACAATCAAATATGCAATACAGGATATTACAGCTGTTGAAGGTTATACATGGAATTGACAACTTAAACAGTACATGCTAGAGTAGATAACATATTATACAGAGTGCTGTGTATGTACAGCAAATGAAACTACCCATATTTAATATTTATTATTCACATAATTATTCAATATTTTTATAATTAAAGTACTCATTTAAACTATAGAAACATTTTTGAAGTATAGGTAACATTTCAATTGACGAGAGAACATTTTTACACATTGTAATGATTTTAATGATAAATGTGTATGGGCCATTCCTGTAGGTACATTTCCAGCCTGCAGTATTTGGGGGTGATATTCAAATCACGGTTCCGCGTAGCATGATTATATGGTTTATTTTTTATTTCATGCTTGTGGAACCGTGATTCATGTTTCTTCACAAACACTGCACACTCATAGATACACACATGGAAATTGTAAGACTTTTCCAACATTTGAAATAAGGTTTAACGTGTGTCAACATGATACCTTCTCTTTATCTTTTAGTGTACAGTACAGCACATGTAGGCTATTAACATGTATAGGACATTTTAACTTCTCGTTAACTACAAGGAAAATAATTATGTATTGGATTATTTGTTTTTAACTTAAAAATATTAATTATTACAAGAAATTATTAATATATATATATATTTTTTAAAGTGTCAATATTTATTCCGATTTATATAAATTAATTCTTTACTTGCTATTGAATGTCTTACGTGTATGCGTATGCATGCTTGTGTGGAACTAACAAAATCAATAAACTATAATTTTTTGATGGTGCAGAAACCAGAATCTAACATATCTTGACCTAGCGTTATATTTAACCACGTACAGTATTTGTATTGTAAAACTTATGCATATTCCATGCTACATCTCATTATATTAAATTACAATAAGCAATTGACAAAATGTTATTACTTTTTGAACCCTTAGCATCTTATTTTTCCTAATGCACCTAATAAATAATAATAATAATAAATGCAGTAAAAAAATAGTAGTTTTTATATTTATATAATTATATACTTCATATATTTTATTTTATTTTTAGCACAAATAGTCCATTTTTAAAGCATTCTATTATTTTCAATTTCATTTAAGTTTGTAACTCACGTCAGTATTTATCTGCAGTACATTTTTTTAATTATTATTTGTTAATAAAATTACAAAAAAAAAAAAAAAAAAAAAAAAAAAAAAAAAAAAAATCGAAATCAAGCTTGTATTATGATGTAAAGGAATTAAAACTTGAGTAATAATCATAAAATTTGTTTTTTTAATATTTTGAACATTTGATTTACATGATTGATTTACAGTACATAATAATATTCATAAGGCAGGAAAAATAATAAAAATACACAATTATTGTAAATAAAGGAAAAGTTATCATAAACATGAATAATATATAATTATAAAGATTGATTGATATAGAGAAGGCTTTGATAACAGAGAGGAGATTCAGTCTGAGTCTGCATCATCTAGTCCACTGAAATACTCATCACTGTCGCTGTTTGATGAGTCCTTATCTAACTCCTTCATGCACCTTCTTCTGTAAGCATCAAATGGACTCTCTTCACGTCCATATATTAGAGCTTCATCATCTTCATCATCTGACAACTCCTCACCATCCTCTGTCATAAACAGAAGTAATATGAGTATAATGTCTACATATTGACACAGTTTATGTTACTACAATTTAATTTCCTAAAAAAGGATTTAATTGAACTGTGCATGTATATCAATGTTGTAGCAAACAATATCTCTTTTTTTTTTTCTTCTTTTTTTTCCCCCCATGGTAAGCAAAATGTCTATTTTATTTGGAAGCAAAATATGCATCATGTTTTTTGTCACTGGAAGCAAAATGTGTAAGTCGTTTCCAAACATAATGTAGATGGCCCTCAAGTTACACATATTGTACAGATCCTTAACAGAGAAGAGACAACCCCCAAAATATACCTCACTGCATTACATATAGTTTGGGTACTCTGGGTATTGCGTAGCTGGTTTGTACGTGTTTTCGTTTACTGCGCATTGTGTTGTGGGACAGCATGATCGTGGGGTTGTCATTGCTCTGTTAAGAGGCTCTAACATAATGCTTCTTGTACCGGAAAAACGAGATTTACATTTTGCTTCCACTGACAAATAAACGAGATAGGCATTTTGCCGACTACAACATCAATATATAAACATTCACCTAATGCTTTTACATGACATGATATTAAGTTAAAATAAAAATATCTGACAATAAAAACCACTTTTAATAAAATATACCGGTCAATAGTATGTTCAGGTAGAATCATGGAATTCATGGACATATATACGGTAGAATACTAATTTTGTGCGAAAAAGAACTAGACCAAAGTTTACGTGTGTTAAATGAAAGCTTTTATTTTATTTTTATTTTTTAAATGTCCGTAATATACTAGACCTTATATGTACTGAAAAATTGCACTTATTTTTATGTTTTTCTTCTATTCATACTACCACATGGTTTTATTGTTTTAGTACTATAATTATGTAAATTGATATCACTAATACAAAAATTAACATTTATTTTTTATTTTCATGATTACCTATTCCACATGCTGCCATTTGCTTTAGAAGTTCATTGTCTTCTTTATCTTCTTTTTTAAACCTGGAAAAAAAATACAAAATAAAAATAAAAAGGGCCATAATTTTTATAATTCAAACAATTGGAAATCAAAATTTCATCAAACTCTAAACTTTATAATTCCACAAGTACTATAACTATATATAAGGACATGAAAATTAAGTCATGATAATTTAGATAATGGATGAGCATGGAGGGTATATGTTCTTTTATAAAGTTCCCCATAATTTAAAATCCTAACTCCATCAAGGATTTCCGCAGAAAAGTGGAGAATATATTGATAATTATTATGTAAAATATGTGTGATAAAAAAGTAAATAATAATAACCAAATGACTTATCAGAGCACCACAAAACAAAACTTTCACCTAAAAGTTTAATTTTTACCTGTAACGAACTTCATCGTCTTGTTCCTCATCTGAACGTTCTTCAGGATAATCATTTCTCCAGTTATTTTCATCATTGCTGTCATCACTATAATCATCACCCAGCTCATCTTCTCTGTGTGTGTCATCTACCAGCTCATATGGGTGAATGCTGAAATAATGAAAAGTTAGTGTAAATTATGTTACGATCTTGTATTCACAAGTACTGTGACATAAAACCCTATTTTCTTGCCTCATGGAAATACAATGTAGGTATATGGAGCACAATATATTAATTGAAATTTACATATGAATGTATTGTAAGTCCAAGAAGGCAATATAATAAAATCTATAACATAGATATGTATCAGTCATGGAGTATCGGTATCGACTGCGATACGATATTCGATACTATACCGATACTTTTATCGTATCGGTATCGTATCGGGGCCTTTTTTAAACTTAGTATCGAATATCGGTATCGGTCACCGATATCAGCAAAATATCGTCGAATTTTGATACTTTTTTTCGATACTTGGAGACTTTTGCTCTCTCATAAAATAAAAGTAAAAATACAAAAAAAAAAAAAAAATTATGAAGCAACGAGAACATTCCATTAGTGATTACTGATTATCTATCTTTCGTACTTGGACAATAAAATTCACTCCTTTATTTTTCATTGTGCTATAACAACAGGGTAGGGCGCCGTGCACAGTATTTTTATTTTATACTTTTTATAAAGCCACCAGGTAAAAAGTATATTTTTTTATTTTACATACAATAAAAATAAAGAAAACGGTGTTAAAACTTTTTTCTTCTTTTTATGCAAAAAAAAAAAAAAAAAAAAAAAAAAAAAAGAGCGATCGACTGTCGCCAAGTTTCTGAGAAATCCGTCGTGTGGTCGTACAGTACTATCTATGATCTCTCCTAATGACTAAAGCGCCGGTAGAAATCACAATAAAATATAGTCAATGATTGACATTTTAAATCACTGCAATTGTATATAAATTCAATGCATTACAAATTACAAAAGATGTAGCATACTTCCGTTAATGTCTTTGTACAAATTTTTTACAAGGTTAAATTTTTAAAAAGTTTACAAAATCAAAGGATTTTTACGACCAGAGGGGAATTTTGGACTTTAACCCCTTTGGTTTAGCGGGGATGATTTGAGCCAATAAAATAAATACGAAAGCTAATGATACCTGTTTACTTTAGCAAATTAAAAAATTACCATGAAAAAAAAATTATTAAATATTTGAAAATTACTACGATACGAAATAAAGAAATTGCTAATTTGTAAATAATTAACAAAAGTGCTTGGAAACAGTAGAGGATATTCTAAATCGTATAATTTCATTAAACGAATGAAATATATATATATATTTTTTAAATCTACTATAATTTTTTTAGTCATTTTAGTTTAACAAACGAACATTAGAATAAAATAAATAAATAAGTGAGTAAATAAGTGAATAAATGAATAAATGAATAAATAAATAAATAAATAAATAAATAAATGGTGTTAAATTTAGACATGAGAGTGATGTGCGTAATGTTATGTGCAAAATTCCATGCATTAATAGTTACCTATATAGGCAGGATGTTGTGTATTTGCACAAATGTATACTCGGTGTTGTCGATTTGCCTGTATTTTCAGCTAACAGGGTAGCTATTAGATCTAAATCTACCAGACTGCGGAATAGCGACTCTACTGAGTATATGGTGCCTAGAATCAACGCAAACTATTATAATGATTCCTTTTTTCCTAGAAGCGTTGGCCTATATAATAAGTTAGATTGTGCTGTTAAAGAGATGGCTGCGTCTGTGTTTTTAAAACATGTATAATCTACTTTATGTTTACTAATGGATAATTAACTCGATGGGCTTTGCCTTTTTAATTATCCTTTTGAGCAAATGCATCATTGTGACTTTTAGGCCAGTGCTTTTATGATATGGTCCATAAGGCGAGGGAAAAAATTATTTACAAGCTGAAACTTTGTACACGTATTCGGGACAGTGTACTGAACCACCAAAAAAAAGTTCCTAACTAACATCCGGGTACTTCATGGTCAAATTTGAGTTTGTCCCGGAAAAAAATGAATTTCAAAAAACATTTTTTAAAAAAAAACTATAAGCCCTACATTATTCATTAAGATATCAATCGAAAGCTTACTTAACACAGCTTTCAGAAAAAATTACTTGACGTCCATAAAAAAATATTTAATTAACCTAATTTGCATAATTAATTTTTTTCATATTTTTTTCAAATTTCAGTAATCAGGAACTTTTTAATGGTCATTTTTTTCGCAATTAACCTTTATATAAACGTGATGGGCAAATTTATAAGGAATAAGATGCATTTTGTTTCATCTCGTTAACTTGTTTCGTTCGCGAGCAAATGAGAAAAGAGTAGCGGTACCTACCATAAAAACCGCCCCCCTTTACCTGCTAGTATAGGGTAATACAATGCTAACAGATAGGGGGAAAATGCCTATTATATGGAATTATAGCTTTCGCTCTTACTTTGAATCATTTTTAAATGGTAAATGAATTAGTACTTAAAAGTTTTCATTAAAAAACGGGTCAAAATGCCCAATTTTGAGTTTGTCCCGGAAATCAAAAAACACTTTACGTAAGTGTTCACGAAGTTACGTAATGCATTAAAAGAAAGATTTTTATAATGTCTTTTTACTATAGCAATGCACATAGTTTTTTGTTTCTTTTTTTTAATCAAATAACAATTTAATTAATTAATTTAAATAATGATGAATAATTATTGTTATCAATTTTAATTTTTTTCTATTATATATATTTTTTTAAGTTTTAGGTTAAAATTTTACTTTAAACAGTTAAAAAAATTAGTTTGGGTATTATTTTAGTTCATCAAGACATCATTTAAATATTCAAAATCATTACGAGGAGTTATATAATTAATTGAATTCTGTTGTGCATTGAAATATACTATTTATATTGTGCGTTTATTATGGTAATTAAATTTGAAACAAAACAATAAAGTAATATACGTATTGACATTTTACTTTCCAAAAAAAATAGAAATCAAAATAATTTACAGCAATGTTTTAAACTAGAAAGAAAAAATATCATAACCACCGCGGAAAAAATTTAAATAATATAAAATAATTGTGCTTTAGCTCATTGACCACACAATTTGTTCAGTATATACAGCAACATCTATGCTATAAATATACATAATATTTAAAGGCTTTTATTGGGCAAAATCAGGTTAGAAACCTTTCAATTGACCACTTTCAAGGTACGAACTTTTTAAATAATTTTAAATATTTTCAATGCTTTTTTTATAAAAAAATCGTTTTCATTTACTCTTTGCAAAAATTAAAAACATTTCATTTCAAGTGGTCCATTTTAACAGTACAGAGTACTGTCAATTACAATTAAAATCTGATACACAATTTTATCGGTTAATATTTTGTTGTATTTTCCTATTCGATTTTAATTTTTAAATAAATAATATTATAAAAATTTTAATTTAATGGTTTAATACTGTTATTTTATAAAAAGATTTTTTAATATTATGTATTATTTTGATAAATTTTCATTTATTTTCATTCATTGATATAATATAATATATGTTTCTATGCACCTCTTATTTTAGTTATTTTCTATAACATCCTTATAATACTACAATTAAAAATAGTATTTTATGTTGTAAAACATAAATGGACCATTTGCAAAAAAATATGTTTTTAATTGTTGCAAAGTGTAAGTGAAAACAATTTTTCTATAAGAAATGCATTAAGAATATTTTAAATTATTTTATATAGATCGTTCATTGCAAGTGGTCCATAACTAATATGAATTTTGATGTTTAAATTTAGCATTGTTTTAGCTATAATGACATAAATGCATCATACTTTACGAGTAATGTATTTGTTTATTCATGTATTACACAACTTATAACAATAGCGTATTTCAATTAATGTAAATTTTTATTAATTCCATCTCAACTTATTCTCTTTTTAGTGTTTGGAAAATATTTACATTTTTACGATTTTTTCAATGCATTGTAAAAGAAAAAAGGTTAACAATTTGCATTAACAATTTATATATTATACTCATATAAATATTACAAATAACTAACAAGAAAAACATTTGAAACTGCCTGGATTAAAATAACTAAAAAGCAAAACAATTAATTACCATAGTGCAGTATCTATACATAACTCATCGCGGTGATTTTGAGTATTTATATATGATGCCTTGAGTCTTGATGAACTCACATAATACCCAAACTAATTATTTTGAACTGTTTGAAGTAAAAATTTTAACCTTATAATAAAGATAATAAAACATTTAGTATTATCATAGATTATGCTAAAACTTAAACAAATAATAATAATATTAGGCCTATAATAATAAAATTGATAACAATAATTATTCATCATTATTTAAATTAATTAATTAAATTGTTATTTGATTAAAAAAAAGAAACAAAAAACTATGTGCATTGCTATAGTAAAAAGACATTATAAAAATCTTTCTTTTAATGCATTACGTAACTTCGTGAACACTTACGTAAAGTGTTTTTTGATTTCCGGGACAAACTCAAAATTGGGCATTTTGACCCGTTTTTTAATGAAAACTTTTAAGTACTAATTCATTTGCCATTTAAAAATGATTCAAAGTAAGAGCGAAAGCTATAATTCCATATAATAGGCATTTTCCCCCTATCTGTTAGCATTGTATTACCCTATACTAGCAGGTAAAGGGGGGCGGTTTTTATGGTAGGTACCGCTACTCTTTTCTCATTTGCTCGCGAACGAAACAAGTTAACGAGATGAAACAAAATGCATCTTATTCCTTATAAATTTGCCCATCACGTTTATATAAAGGTTAATTGCGAAAAAAATGACCATTAAAAAGTTCCTGATTACTGAAATTTGAAAAAAATATGAAAAAAATTAATTATGCAAATTAGGTTAATTAAATATTTTTTTATGGACGTCAAGTAATTTTTTCTGAAAGCTGTGTTAAGTAAGCTTTCGATTGATATCTTAATGAATAATGTAGGGCTTATAGTTTTTTTTTAAAAAATGTTTTTTGAAATTCATTTTTTTCCGGGACAAACTCAAATTTGACCATGAAGTACCCGGATGTTAGTTAGGAACTTTTTTTTGGTGGTTCAGTACACTGTCCCGAATACGTGTACCAAGTTTCAGCTTGTAAATAATTTTTTCCCTCGAATTTCACAAAGTCACTGGACTATTTGACTGTTATGTCTGTGTAATTTACTTGCTCAATAAATCTATATTATTATTATTATTATTATTATAAATAAATAAATAAATAAATAAATGATAAATGTGGCAAAAATATGCATGGATTTTATGATACCAATTTATGTCTCAAAGGTGGAAAAAAAAATGAAATTTATAGTGCAATATTTATTGTATGAGATATAGCAAAAATATCGAAAAAGTATCGGAAAATATCGGTATCGTATCGGTATCGTATCGGAGCAAATTTTTTTGAGCAGTATCGTATCGGTATCGGTATCGGGAAAATTTAAAAATATCGGTATCGTATCGGTATCGAAAATTTCGGTATCGACTCCATGACTGATATGTATGTATAAAGAATACACCAATATCAATCACCTCATGGGAATTAGAGCCGTTGAACACTATTTAGACAAACGGCCTAAGCCCCATGTCCCCACCACTGGCTTCCTCTTACAGCTGGTGCGGTTTATACTTCAGCGCAACAACTTCCACTTTATGAACGAACACTACGAGCAGAGATGTGGTACGGCCATGGGCACAAGGATGGCCCCATCATATGCTAACCTCACCATGGGTCTGCTTGAGCGTGAGTTCATGGAGAGACAGAAGTATAAACCGCACTTGTGGAAGAGATTCATAGATGATATATTTATGGTTTGGCAACATGGCATCGGCCCACTTAACAACTTCCTTGATGACCTTAACAAGTTCTCCTGCCTTAAATTCACTCACTCCACATCACCAAATTCAGCCACTTTCCTCAATGTTGACATAAACATTGATGACGGTAAACTTATCACCTCAATCCACATAAAACCCACCAACCACATGCAATACCTCCATTACAATAGCTGCCATCCCCCAAGGACTATCCGTTCCATCCCCTTCAGTCTAGCATGCCGAGGTAATCGTATTCCAAACACAGACCAAACCAAATCTAAATATATTGACAGCGTCACTACAGCATTCTCCACCAGAGGCTATCCCAAGCATCTGGTGGAGAAACAAGTAGCGAGAGCTGCTAATAGATTTAGTTTAGATAACTACACACCTTCGGACCAAAACCAAAATAATGATAGTCAATCCACCCGGCCCTTCATCACTACATATCATCCCAAATTAGAAAAAGAAATCAGACAAATGTTACAATATGCACACCCTATATTAGCCACCACCGAAACAAACCAACTGTTACCCAAAATACCTCAAATAGCATTCCGTCAACCACCGAACATTAAAGCAATCCTATCCCATACTGATCCCACACCAAAACCCAAACCTCTACCTAGTGGATCCTTCCCCTGTCAAAACAACGGCAAACAGAGTAACAGAGGGAGGAGATGCGACACCTGCATTACGCAAATACCCAGCAAAACATTCATAAGCCCCGTCACCAACCTAACATACCCTATTCAGGGCCATAATACTTGCACATCAGAAAATGTCATTTACAAACTTGATTGTACCCAACACACCACCAACCCCACGACAGGCCAACCGGAAAAATGTCAAGCATTTTACATAGGTTTAACCACACAACAAGCGAGAGACCGCATGAATGGCCACAGGCAATCCGTAAAAAACAATGAGATGGAAAAACCTGTGGCGGAACATGCGGCCTCTCATGGCGTATCAAATTTCCAAATGTGCTATAAATCCACAATACTTCGTAAAATACCGGGTCCAGCTAACTATGCAACTTTACGACAATATGAATTGGCATACCAACATGTATTAAGATCCAGAAAAGCCCAAGGGCTGCCTGGACTTAATATTCGCTAATAAAAATTCTTTTTTAAATATTCCCGCTCCCTCCCCACCTCTTCCCTTACTCCTTTATTCACACTCTTTCCCTAATTCCTATGTCTCCACTCCCACCCCTCCACCCCCACCCCTCCATACCAACTCCTAACCAGCAAGAGCACAACTCGGCAGTACAAGACAAGACACTGCTCGGTGATGTGCTCAAGTAATTTTCTTCTTTGATTGATAATGTCATTAATATATGACGAAAGCTCTGTTATAAAATGAACTTTTTTATAACAAAACACTGTGCCATGCGAGACTTCGACCTCTCCATAGAACTTCTACTGTGGTAAGGCCCTTGCTGGTTATTCTATCCTTTTCTTTAATATTGATCCTAACCGCGATGGTTTTTTCCTTAAATTGATCAAAAGAAGAAGGGGAAAAAAAGTAAGAAAAAAGAAAAGGATACAGGGAACCAGTAAGAGTGACCATGCCACATTAGTGAAAAGGTTCTTAAATAGCTTCATAAAATCTTGCTAGCACAGAGATAATACACACATTGTATATTAATAAATTTGAAAGAAAAGGATAGAAGAAACCTGAAAAGGTCTTAACATAGTAAAGTGTCCCACAGTTAGGTGAAAATCTTGCCAGCACACAGAGATTTAAAAAAATAATAATAATAAATAAATACTGTAGGCCTATATAATAATAATAAACTTATATTTGATAGCTTTAGTGCTAAACTGCACTAAAAACTAAGCACTAAACTGTGTGTTATGCCCATCAGTGTGTAAGAACTGACAGAAGCACAGCACACTCTGTTTCTCTTGCAGTTTAGTGCTGAAAGCTATCCATTATGTGTTAGTTTTTGCTTTGTTTTTCCGCCTCTGTGCCTAGCAAAGTTTTCACCAAACTATGGGACTCATTATGTGGTAATACTGGTTCTCTCTTATATTTTCTTTCAAATTTATCACACCTAACTGTGATGATTTATTTTCCTTAATATATCACATATTTGACATTGGATAGCTTTTGGCATTTATCTCCCAGAGAAATGGAGTACGTGTGTGTGTGTGTGTGCCTTTGTCGGTCTTTACGAACTAAAGAATTCATTGATTTATAGTTTCTCCCCGAGTCCGTTTCTCTTTGAGTTTAATGCAGAAAGCTATCCAATATTTGTTTAATACCTCTGTGCTAGCAAGATCTTCACCGAGCCCGATTCACATTGCCCTCTTCACAACGGTGAAGGCACTTTGCTGGCTTCCTGTTCAAGTCTTTTATCATATACACCATAACTATTTCATTTTATTCTAATAAAAAGGAAAGGCATGTTAAAAGCATTAGTTTTTACCTTAACAAGGTATCCATAACTCCAGCAGTGAGATCAAGAGCAGACTCAGTATAATATAGATCATATTCATAGTCTTCGGAACTCCTACCTGCAATGTCTCCTGAAGCTCCACTAGCCTGCACGATTAAAATGAACTTTCATAGAGCTTCTTTAAATACACTACAGTATATAATAATACCTAATTATTAGTCTTTCTGACTTAATTGCTTGCTTAGCTGTGAAAGTATGTTACAAGTTAAAAAAATTTGCTACTCGATCACTCTGTAAGCCAATGAGTGGCAAAATCCAAATAAAATACCCATATTAAATATGACAAAATACAGATAAATGTATAATATTACATTTAAATTACCTACCAGTATCCCTGATGTATGACTTTCAATGTCAACAATTGTGAGCTCATCACTGATGGCACCAACTTGTGATGTTTTCCCAGCATCTCCTTGGAATCGATAGAAGTTAACAATCTAAAATATAAAATGGAGTGTTCATTATAAAGCCATAAGATGTAATTTCAGATGAATGTATATATACATATATGTATGTGTGACTTTTGAATTTCAGCTGCCAACTGTGCCAAAAAAAAATTGTATATACCTTAAATCGATCCTTCTGCCACTTTGATCTGGTCTGTGCTCGAACCTTCTCTTTGACATTTGAAATGTGTGTTTTAAATTCAGCTTTAGAACCAACATCCTTTAAAGCTTGTGACAACTGAGAATGTACATTTTCTTCCTGAAAAAAAAAATGCATACAAATAAGAAAACAGGTATAATTTTTTAGATGTTGGGAGTTGGGATATAGGACTTGCTGAAGCATAACACTGTAAAACTCTAAATCTGTTTATTAATTAATGGTATGTATATATGTATACATATGTATGTATATGATATGATAGAGGACCCTATAGTGCGGCATGCACAGGGCATGCACCAGTGAAACACGTTGATATGGTATTTTAAACAAACCTGAGTCCTGACAGTTCCAGCAAAAGTAAGAACAGTAGTTAAAGGAACGTCTTCGTTACATTTTTGTTTTTTACAAGACACTACTAAAGCTTCCAAAGGAGTTTCATCACGAGAACGTTTCACGCGGATTACAGCTGGGGTTGCCATTTTTGTTTACATTGAGCAGAGCCCTCTATCGCATCTAAGAGAAACCCAGCAGAAAACTCCAATAGAAAATATTCATTTTTTTTTTTTATTATTATTTTTTAATTTTTATAAAAAAAAACTAGTTTAAGTTAAAACTGAAATTACATTGAGTTAAAAAACCTTATTTTATGTTTATTTCTTTTTATAATCATGATGCCATGATCTGAGGATAATAACAGAGAGGTTTTGTTTGAGAAAGAAAATCTTTACGAACCTTTTTTTTTTATGATTTTTATTTTATTTTCACTATAATTATACAGTAAATATTCTACTTTCAGATAGCTGTAATAATTAGCATACAGAATGTAAATTACTTATTTAAATACAAACATATACTCTACAGAATGACCAGAATTTTAATTATTTCTGACTCACACTGGGAACACAAACTAAAAATAGAAAGAAAAAAAGTTATACACTCGACAATAAAGAAAAAGTACAATTTTATCATTTAATAAGAATAAAATGTTGCTTACAGGTAGCCTATATTGTAGGTATAAAAAGATACATAAGTTAAGATTTATTGTAGTACATATCATGGTCCCATAGATCATAACTTTGAAAAATAACTACGAAAACTGCCTCCACTTATTTTTGTCTTACTTTTCAATTAATAACTCTTTCATAAAAAATTACAGGCAAATATATTATGAGTTGATTAACATATTTCAGTTATAATCCAAAGTTATTACTATAAAAGACACTTGAATTACTTTCAGAGAAATGTAAATTGAATATAATAAACTTAGCATGTTTACTTCTTGATCCCCTAAAAATATATAAGTAGACGCATATATAAATAAAACAATGAAAAAGGATGCTTTTTGAGTCCTTTAAAATATATTGACACATTTTTGATCACTTTTATAGAATACAAATGAATGAATGATGAATATATTGAATGGTTTTAGTTCTCTAGAAGCTTTCGTATACACATATATAAGAAAACTTTACCATGATTCACAGAATAAAATATTATCAGCACAAAATAATCTTAAGCTAGGAATGTTTCAAGACAATGTTATAATTTATCAATATATTCTTTACACACAAAATAAATCAGCAACAAAGAATAAACATAAAATCAATAGAATGCTTCAGCATGTGAAATATGCTATCAAAGGAATGAATAGGAAACAAATGGGTCCTTTATTACCGCACAATGTGCCTATAGCTCTAGGTGAAGTTCTTGAGGTCACCAAGTTTATACAAATATTTACATGTCATCAACATATTCACATACTCCAAAAAAGTGTGGCCTCTTGCATTATAGTTTGGAGACATGAATGTTGTATACAGATTTTTTTTTCAGGGCCAGTGTACCTACAATTAAGATTGTTTTTTCTTATTTTTCCTTTGATACCATATCCAAACCAAAGTTGTTTCACATTTCTTTTAACTAATTCAATCTATAAAATATTGTGTAACACAAGCGTGCTAGGATAGAACACGCATGCCATTTCTTATTGTTACCTTAACTCAAAGACATAATGCACCAGAACACTCTATTACATTAATGCGGTTTGTAAACCCTGTTCTCTGCTCCTAAAATGACAATCACCTATGGTTATTCAAATGGAATGCGCATTTTTTGGTGCAAGAGAACAGGGTTTATGAACAGCATTATTAATGCATTAGGAGGACTATTACAGAATAAATATTTAAATTTTAACTAAGATGAGTTTATTTTTGTTATATTGTTACTGAAATAAATGTATTTTGAGCGTACAATTAAATGAAGACAGTGAAAAATAATGAAGATCTCACACACACACACACACTCATTTTCTTTCATCACACTTTTGATTGAAAAAAACTGATACGTAATATAATTAGCATCATAATAAACAGCCTTCATAAAAATCTAAATCAACTACAGAAAAACATTACCGCATATTACTGACTCATTTAAATATGGTAACACTGAGTACATTTTAATCTTTTTAAGTGATGAACTTATTAATATTATAACTACGCACTCTATCAGTAGTATCATTTATGATTTTATTATTATTATTCTTTTTCTAAGAGCATTATATAAAAACTACATAGAGTTGTCACAAAAATGTATGACTTACAAAATTTATTGCTCATTACACAAAAGCTCATACTTATCTTAATCTAGAAATTATAAAATTTCTTTAATGTTTTACAATATTTGTGTATACTGTTTTCTATAAAGTAGATTATCAGACACAAACTATAAAACTTTTCTATATTGGAGACTCAATAAATGATAGATTTTTTTTATTATTCTTACGGCTTTGATGTGTCTAAACATTACTACGTTTAAATGCTACGTGCGTTTTAAACTTTGCAAGAAGTTGGACAAGTCATACTCTTCCTCGTATTGTCGTGAATCCCAGAGGGCTGGTAGAGAGGCAAGGACGCTGGTCATTGACATGCTGGTGTTACCACTATGACTAGAAGAACTACTGCCATCATGTTCTCCTTCTGCCTTCTTCTCTAGCATGAATAAATCAAGAAGCTGAAACAATTAAGTAAATATTAGTTTCCTGATTTAGCCTGGGGGAGAGACATGTAATCTATAGTGTGTACAAAAACAAAATTAAAACTCTTATTGCTGAAATCGTGGGCAAAAGTGTCATTTGCTACATGATCGCAACAAGTATTTCAATATTATTTTAACTTAGTACATATTAAGAAAGCTATTTACCTCAACACTGGCCATTGATTCCAGGCTGTTGTTTTCACTGTTAATAACAGTGTTGGCTGTAAGCAACTTGAACTTCTGCAATCTAAAAGAAAACAAAAAGTTTATGATTAAAAACAACTGTAATTTTAACATATATTTTTTCCACACATACCCCATAATTTTTTCTTCCAAAGTAGCACGTGTAATGAGTCTGTAAACATTGACAACTTTACGTTGACCAATACGATGAGCACGGTCCATAGCTTGAAGATCTTTCATTGGATTCCAGTCATGTTCTACAAATATGACAGTATCTGCTCCCGTCAGGTTGAGACCCAATCCTCCAACTTGAGTAGTCAATAACAAAACATCAATTGATGGATCACTGTTGAATCTTGACACCACTGAATGTCTTTGACCAGCAGGGATACTTCCATCCAGTCGTAAGTATGTCACATCAGGCATATGAGTCCTACAAATATTAAATTTTATTATTGTATATTGTATGGGAATAATTATAAAGAAGAATAACATACCTGAGAAGATCTTTCTCTACTATATCCAACATTGCTTTCAGTTGACAGAAAATAAGAGCACGATGTTGATTGACAACTACAGCTTCTGTTTGTTCACCACCTGATGGAGTACCAATACCACAGTCTAACAGTAGCTGCCTGTAATTCAATACACCAAAATAAGTACATTTCATTCTCTATATCAATGAGGAAGACCATTATTATTTCATATTCTGAAAGAGAGAATCATCATATCAAAGGTGCTCCGCTATAATGTCCTAAGTCCATTTGACCTTGAAAAATATTTATTGCTGCAAATGACCTGAAATGGCAAAATCCAAAATTTGGGGTCAATCCGACGATTTTTTATTTTTCAAGGTCAAGTGGACTTAGGACATTATAGCGGAGCACCCTCGATATGTGATTTTGTAATGTTTGACTTCATTAAGTATTTTTATATTAATTTTTGAAGATCAAGACATGATGTCACGATCAGTAACTTTTGCATGAGCGTGCACATAGAACTTACCAGCAGTGATGTTGCATTACAATTACAAATCAATTTAGAATGATGCCCACTTTCAGAATATAAACTAAAATCACCCCTCCCCTGTTATTCCTTTTCCTCATCAATTTACATGCTATGCCGAGTAAAAACAATGCTTACTTGAGTGCTGGGAGTTTAGCAGCATGTTGAATGTCACTCATGTTTGTACCTTGTTGTCTTAGCTGCTGAATTATACTGTCATACTGTGGGTGTTGTGTAGTTAGCACCAATTTAGGATGATTACATACATTTTGCAAGTAATGCAATGCCTGAAAAAAAAAGAACAAAAACATATTGTTATTAGTACAAGGTAATAAAATAATAATCAGATGCTCTGTATAAATAAAATTTAATATAATGTACCTGGAAGATATGATAACGTCCACCTGGAACATTTGGTGTACTTCCTTCTGCAGGTTGCCTTGCTAGAGATTCATGTAAAGATTGGTGAGCTTGAGTTCTCTGGAAATCCTCATACAATTGTCTTTGTAAAGAACTTAATTCACAGAAGTAATCTTGAGTTATTTTAGGTGGCAGATCTTGTAACACATCTTCTTTCATTCGCCGCAGAAGGAATGGTAGCACCTGTCTGTGTAATGATTCCATGGCAAGAACACCTATTTAAAGCAAAAATAATTTTAATATTGAACCAATTAAATGTCATAATAAGTGAAAATTAAATGACTATTTTATGTACCAGCTTCTTGTTCTTTAGGAGAGCTCTTGGGGTCTCTGCTGGCAAGAATTGGTCTGCTATATCGTGCTGTGAATTGACGTTCTGTACCGAGGAAACTTGGCATCAGGAAGTCAAACAATGACCACAACTCAAGAACATTGTTCTGGATTGGAGTACCAGAAAGGATGAGGCGATGGT
Source organism: Ecdyonurus torrentis (assembly GCA_949318235.1). Lineage (NCBI taxonomy): Eukaryota > Metazoa > Arthropoda > Insecta > Ephemeroptera > Heptageniidae > Ecdyonurus > Ecdyonurus torrentis. The sequence goes on along the minus strand of OX439130.1, from coordinate 23,169,662 downwards.
TTGCAAGCAGCTGCTTGATGGCTTTAGATGACTGTGACAGATATATTTTGAGTATTTGTAAGAAATGAAATCCAAATATTTTAAATCTCAGAACTAATAATAGTGATAAAAAACTATACAGTAAGTGGAAATTTATAAGATAATTTTGTCTTATCTTACCTTTGTTTTCCCATTTTTAATAATATGTCCTTCGTCAAGAATGCAATAATTCCATCTTATAGATCGGAAGAATGTGATGTCTTTCCTTACAATGTCATATGATGCTATGATTAAATTGTGGTGTTTGACTCTGCCACGCAATCTGTCAACATAAATTTCACATCAATAACACTGTATTTAACTACAATTTAAAGTTTCAAATCTTATACCTTTCTCTTTCAGCTGGAGGTCCAACATACTGCAGAGGATTGAGATGTTCTTTAGACAAAAATTTCTCCACTTCATCCACCCAATGACCAGTGAGGGTAGGAGGGCACACCACAAGTGAAGAAAGAGGAGCACAGTCAGGGGATTTATTTTTACGATACTCCTCTTTACGTCTGTGGTGGTCTCCAGCTAACATACAGATGGATTGCAGTGTCTTACCCAAACCCATATCATCACACAGAATACCATGTAAACTGTAGCGATTCAGAAATGCTAACCAGTTGATACCAGCCTAGAAAATAAATAAAAATATATTATAATTTATTCAATAGTTTGTTATTAAAGACAAGAAAATATGAATCAACAAACGCCTTACCACAATGATGTCCATAGGTATTTGAAGTTCTTGATGGCACAGTTTACATGAATAAACAAGTTTTAAGAGCAACAGCCCTCTTCCTCAGTTGCTTAGTGAGTAGTCAATAACAATTGACACAAAGCATTTTTTAATTAATGTAAATATTTGCGTAAAATGTGCCATCAAGATCTTCACCTAGCTACTGACATCATGGTATGGCGCTTATTGGTTGTTATATCCTCTTCAGAAATACCAGCATATTTTAAGTAAAACTGCAGTTATGAGACTAACTGATCAATATACCTGTTGATAAGATCTCAGCTGTGCTCTAAGTGGAACTGGAACAACATAATTCTCTATTGTAGTGGGGTTGAAAAGTTGCTCCAAAAATCGCCTCTGTTCTGTACGTCTTGAGCCAAGAGCTTGGTCTAAGCCTGGAGGTTCTGGAACTCCTCCATCTAATGGCATCAGCTGGATCAATGTGGCAAAGCAGTGAGTAGCCATCATCCGAACTGCAGCATCTTGGTCACTCATGCGACCTGCACCACAAATATTTATTTTGATTGAAAGTTCCTTACAAGAATTCAATTTATCTTACCAAGTAGAGGTACGACCATAAGCACAGCATAGGGAACTATGTTGATGCCCAGAGAATCCACAAGACAAGCCACTGCCTCCACTGCTCCTTGACGTTTAGGAACATCTGGTGAAGCTAGCAGAGGTAGAACTTGCTCCACTAATGCTGAGACAACAGCGACAGAACTCTTCTTGCTGAGAGCACCTAATACCCTGGCACTAAGGTGACGTACAGCTCTGAAGTTATGTGCCAGTAAAGAGCATATACATGGTAAACATGCCTCAATCTGTAATGTTAACATAACAAGTGAAAGCAAAAATAATCTGTATCATTCATGTTTAAAGTACTTTCACATTCTTTAGTTTCAACTCACCTTAGGCCTTAATTCAGGATGCAAAGCAGGTATTATCACTTCTATTACTTGCAAGCCTGCTACTAGAACTTCTGCAGCTGCTCTCCCTTCATCACCCTCAGCTATAAATAAAAAGCAATTACTATTAATACACTGCATTTTAATTTTTTGAAACAACAATATTATTACTCTTATGTCTTAAATGATGGCTTTAATGTGTATCTTATCATATTATTATCTTCATATGATACTAGAAACCAAAATGGTCATTACTGGAAGCTTACGAAAAATAATAAACTAACCTGATGTAGAAGGCTGTTCACTTAAAGGGCTAAGTATAGCTTCCCATAGCCTTGTTTGCTTTTCAGGTAGTTCAGTTCCAAAATATCTGGTAATAGCAGTAAGAGCTAATGAAGCACCACGTCGTTGCAGTTCCTTTTGTTTCTGAGACTAAACAAATAACATTCAGTAAATACATGAATTTAAGAATACAGTGACTACTTGGGTCAAAATTTCTAACATTTATCAGGAGAAAATATAAACTTACATCATCTTCATCTGATAGAAGCTCCTCCAATGCAAACTCTGGTGAGGCTACTATTGTAGGTGGCCTACCTGGTCCACGACCAGTCACTGATGTAGACCTCCTCAGCACAGCTCGTTCAGCAGCCTATGGTACACAAAATAAAATTAGCTACTACTTCTTCTTCTCCTCCAATTTTTTTCCCCCATATTGTGTTAGCATGCTACACCAGCCCCAATCCCGGTCAATATATTGTCTTATCGACAGGTCAGGTAAGGACTTCCCAATCAATGGAAAAGCACACACAGGCCGGCCACGGCCTAACAGTAAGTACACAGCCTGGCATTCACCATGACAGCCTACAGAAACCGTGCAAACGTCTAGGCAGGCTGGTCATGATTGATCATGCAGCTCCCGAATGTTGTGCGTCGTCATGGAATGCATGTAAACATGCATTGTGCAATGTGTTGTGCTCTCACACTTTACGTACGCACCCAGCAGTGACTCGAACGTATACTTGGTGAAGAGTACATAGTAACGAGTCAGCTGCCTTCACCACTTGGACATACCAGCTCGATTTAAATTCGCAAGATTTAAATTGCCTACCTTTTGTTGGTTGATGAGCGTAAGGATTCCAAGAGTATTGCTGTGTATGTTAATGCTGGCTTCTCCATCATGCTTTTCATGAGTTTCAGTCTGGAATAAATTTTATCTTACATTATAGCAATCATTTAATTATAAGTAAAGTTAAGTTCTTGCATTTATTAAATGTTATATTAATATTACCAGAATGACAGGAGTAAACTCAGGATCAGATCTTAGAAATGCACACAGATTGTTGATAACTTTAGCATTTGGGCTAGTTTCTCTGCCTACACACAAATCCATCAGTTTGGTTAGGTGATCTGCTGCTAGCCTCTAAAATAAGCATGTGTTTGTCTTATTATTATATTCTCTATTAAACAAACAAAATATATTTACAATATCTTACCTGCAGTGATTCACTTTGTTCTTTCTTAATAGCATCCATTAATGGTTTGACAACTGGATTAAGTTTCGGAGGCAGAGAAGCTAGTAAAATGACTGCTCCCGCTAAAGCTGACTGGGTCCTAGAAAATATACATAACAAAATTTAATGAATAATATATATTATTTATATTGTATTCTGTTTAACCCCCACAATAATAGCAATAATACTTACGCTATAGCAAGAGTTGACTGGTGACAACTAGTTTGAGAGACTGAATTCTGAATGGCACGTCTTCGTTCTTCTAGGCTCTCTGCAGTCTTAGGTTTTAGTTTACTTTGTGCAAGTGCTTGTTGAGCTGCAGAACCACTCAGAGCTGAGATTTGTTCTAATGTCAACACAGATGGTTGCGCCAGAGGCACACAATAATGACGTAACATTGCCACAAAATCCTGTCAAAAATATTCTCATTAGTTAGGCATTAAGGCGGTGGGGGACCGACTTGGACCGGAAATCGCTAAAAGAAGAACTATATTTTCCCAATGATTTTTTGTACATGATTTAATTCCAATAAAACAAACACTATAATTTTCAAATAAAATCAAGTAAATTTAAAAAATATTTTTTTATACCAAAAAAAATTTTAATGATATTTTTAATTGTAAAAAAGTTTCTAATTTGACTAAAATTTCCCGCTCAAATTTAAATTTCCATATTTACATGTTATCTTGAAAGTGTAATAACTTAAATATTTGATCGTGTTTTCACATGTTTGACATAACTAAATTTTTAAGTAACATTTCTTCTTTACTTTGTGTTATTATTATTATTCGCAACCGTCCTAGTTTGCGAGATATCAGTCGGTCACCTACCCCCTTAACTAGGCAATAAGAAATATGTAAGGACCAACAAATACATGCACATAATATATTCCATTTCTCTTAGAGTTTAGTGGCAAAAGCAATATAAGGTGTTTATTATCTCTGTACTAGCAAGATTTTCAACAGCAGACTTTCTTCACTCTGGTAAGGCCGTAAGGCCCTTGTTGGTTTCCTCTATCCTTTTCTTTTAAATTTATCATAATAATATCAGATTCAATAGAAAAAAAGAGGGGGGGGGGAATGCAAGCTTTAGATTAAAAAGAAAACCTTACGAGGAAAAAAAAAATTGAAAAAAAATCCAACCCAGGGGTGTTATCTGACATCTTGACATAGGAATTAAATGCAAGCCAACCCCCCTATGTTATAGCTATTTTTTAGTAATTAATATGCAAGATTAGAACATACCCTCATTATATGCTACGCTATGTATTTTATTTCTATTTTACCGTAGCTAATGTAAGCAAAGCATTCTACCATAAATTCATGGTATGGCCTACCTTTGTTTCCTGCAGGAGTTTTGTGAATGAGTGGGCAATCTCATCAAAATAAACATTTTCTGTGAGACACTGGTGTAAACGAGATGTTAATTCTGGATGTTGGGCACTCGCTGGTTCAAGACGAGCCCATTCTGCGACAACTAATCCTACTACAAGTCTTTGTAGAGCTGACTTAGATTGCAGGTAAACCATCAGTACCTGAACAACATAAATAAGTTCATGCCATATTAGCAACTTCATATTACACATGAGATTCAGGAGGAAATTAAATTATGCAAACACTTACTTTGACATAACATTCAATAGGACTGGTGCCTGGAACTTGCTCTAATCCAGGCATGGGACGCACTAGAAGGCAAGAGAGAGCTCCCATCATACGACACGCCATACATCTTGCTCTCACCACACTGCAATCTGAGCCTACAGTCTCTCCACCTCCAATGTAAAGTTTCTGTTCAGCTGGTACAGGAGCAGCTCCCATAGTGACATCCTCCTCCATTGGAGTTGCTTGTGGTGGAGCTTTGATTCTTCTTCCTCTATCGCCAGCCTCCTGAAAAAATCATCAACATATTTAATATCTTAATAGCAATAATAGTAAAACATTTAGGTACAGTCGACCGGGGTGAAATTGAAACTCCAATCATGTGCAAGATTTCACTTTTCCCTATCTTGCTAGAAACAGAGCACTTTGAAAGCAGGTCTGTGATTGGCTTTCAATTTCACCCCACACTTTCAATTTCACTCCGGTTGACTGTACATTTTTTTTTCTTACCAATCGACTGTGAATGAGCATAGTTGGATCAAATGACATGCGTGTAGGCTGCATTGCTAAACACAGCCATGCACTAGCATAAGGGCAAGCTGCAAGTAAAACTTCATCCAGAGGGCAGTTTCGTAACAGACGATTCCATACCTAAAATAACACAGTTACTAGTATAATCACAGTTGCAGTGAATTTTTGGATACAGTTTATTAAATAATAATAATAAATAAATAAATAACTGTCAAAAGAAAATGAGCTCACCTCTTCTGCTAACAGTTGAATATCAGGTTCAGTCTCAAGTAATGCTCGTTGATAGACATGTCGCAAAGCATGCTGCAAAAGTGAAGGAGCTCCAGGTACAGGAGGAGCACCTAGAGACAATGGATTTGCTGCCAATGTTGCTAGAGTTTGGAGAGTGGAGCGTCTCACTGCTGAAGATGCATGAGACAAGAATGGCCACAATCTAGGTAATCTCTGTGCAAGCACTTCAACACTGAAAATTTTTGGAACACATTTTTAATAATTTGGCTATAATCAACTTAAGGTATAAGAAATAGTAAATAGTTTACCTGTGCAGAGATTGAGCTGCAGGTTGCTTCAGTAATGCAGCTAAAAGTCCCATAAAACTATTACTGGCTGCTGCAAGTTCATCTTGTTCACCTAACAAGTCCCATAATCTTTGAATTGTTGGTCCCAGTTGGTCAGGAAAACGAGATGCCAGTTCTGTGGCAGCAGGAATGAGAGCAGCAGCCGCCACAGCCCCTACATCCTAAAATTTAAATTATTTTAATAAATTTTATAAGAACATATTCCAATATTTATAAATATCTCTTTAAATTTGCTAGTTCAGTTAAAAAACTATTCATCAAAGGGGAACAAATTTAACTAGTTTATTTAAATTTTAAGTGCAACTTCTTACCGCCCCCCTCTACTACCCTAATTAAAATGAACCAACCTCAACAGCATCATCTAGGCCTTTTAGAACAGCAGGCAATGAAAGTGGCAGCAATGTTGGGTCATCTTCTCCTCTTATAGCCAGGACGTACTTGAGACCCAGTAGACCTCCATGTCGAGCTTCCCATTCCTCACGTCCCAGTAGATTTAGAAGCACTCTAACCACTTCACGAGCATCCTCCAAGCTCATCAGTCGAGCAACAACACCTGTGTAAACAATATTCAAAGAGGATAAAATATGCAATTTGTAAAATCATTTTAAAATTCCATGTCTTAAAAATTTAGTACATATTCATTGAACACTTGACCAAGATTGGAATTTACAACAGTTAAACTTGTTGTGTATTTTTCTCATAAATAATTGTAAGTTTGAACAAATATTAGAATGAAAAAAAAAAAAAAAAATGTTAGTAAATCAGTTCTTCCGGATAGAAATGTCGTTGTAGAGTTTTTTTGCCATGCGACTATGAGCTCTATGAAAAGAACAGGTAAGATTCAAGGTCGCAGCACAAAAAAACCTCTACAGTGACATTTCTATCCGGAGGACTTGAAATAATGATCTATGGATGATAAAAATAGAATAGAAATAGAACGAGAGAAATTAGAGCATTGTATTGAAAAGTCATGCAAAGCAAAATTCTCTAATTTTGATAGTTAATGAGAGGGGAATTTTGCTTACCATTAATTTTCCATACACAGTGCTCTAATTTCTCTCGTTCTATAGTTCTACCATTTTTGTAATCTAGGGATGATTTAATGTAAAATTAAAAATATAGGTTCAATAAAAAATATGTATTTTTACATATGGGTTCAAAGGATTGCAGTCAATAACTTACCTAACCCTTGGGCACATGTTTCTCTTACAGGAGCAACAACTTGGTCTGATATGAAGTCACCAAATCTATCTAATGCCAACACACATACAATTCTCAGTGCAGCATCTTCAAGCCATGCCTTATGTGTCTCTGTCATCTGAAAACAATAAAATTAATGTTAACGCACTTAACTCAACACAATGAAATTCTTAATCACACAAAACATATTAGTGAAAGGAGAAACACTTATGTACTTCTTTTTCTGTCATATCTGCGGCTTTGCCAGCACCAGAACCATGTACACGGATCACTTCTCTCATCGCTGTGGCAGCTCCATGACGGACTTCCCAACTAGCACTCAGTAAATCTTGTGCCAGTTGCTCACAGAAACTCTCAAATGGCCACTCAACAGCCTACAAACATAAATGATTAGTTAAATAATATATATCTCTACTCTGCAAAATTAAGGAAAATAAAATAACCCATTCTGGTTAGGTTGATAATATAAAAGAAAAGGATAGAGGAAACCAGCTAGTGTCTCGTATAGTGAAGAGAGTCCCAAAGTTTGGTAAAAAGTCTTGCTAGCACGCAGATAATAAAAAACTAACATTGGAGTTTTTATCTCTATGCTAGCAAAAAAATTACTAAATTATGGGCCTCTCTTCACTATGGTAAGTCTCTTGTTGGTTTCCTCTATTCTTTTCTTTTATGTTGTATCTCTACTGAATCTAATAAGATATGATAGGACACGCTCGATTGTCAACTTTTTGGCATAAATCCTTTTTTAACATAGAACAAATGATATGTGAAATTTTAAAAAAGTGGTTTGTGTCCTATTGCACCTATCGTTGATATCTACTACTAATAAAAAAATAACAATTATTATTTACCTCTCCCCAAGATCCAGTACTATCAGGCACACTATCTGAAAGTGCTGGTACTTCTGTTTCCTCTTGTTTGACTGTAACTGCAGCAGCAGAAGATTCAACTTTGACTCTCTTGCTCTCAGGTGCATTTTCTTCATCTTGAGTATCTCGTGATTTCTGTTTGGCCACTAAACGAGCTACTCTTCTTGCTCTATTGATCTCACGTGAGCTGAGACCAGATCCTACCATGGCCTGTTGGACCATAACTGCAACACTTTTCTGAAATCAAAGAAAAATAACAAAGTTAATAAACTGTTTCTATCAGATGTCATACTGTTCATACACTCAACAACCAGTAAAGATGAATGTACTTGGTTTATTTATTATTTACTTCAAGTCGTGAAATTAAATCAAAATCACTCAACGCAGTACATACGTAATTCACAATTAGTATCACCTTATTCTGTTCCTCCGGAAAATCATCTGTTGCTATAACTAAATCCTCTTCACTGACAAGATCATCTACCACAGATCCTGGCATACCAAGTTGTTCATTCAGAGCTGCACGTTGACGAGCAAGGTTTTCACCAGAATTACGTTCCTCTCCCTCCTCAGGTTCAAACTCACGACCCTCGGAACCCATAAGCTGTGCCCCTTGTAATAAAACTTTCTCCAAATCAAAAGTTTTGAAAGTCATACGGCCACTCGTGTTGCATTCTTTTTCCTCTGCAAGATAACATGTATGTGTTAAGAGTGTATCAATAAGTAAAAAGAAGGTAGAATGAGTAACAAACTGCTGAGAACAGTATTTGCTGTAATTTGATGTAAGTAAATGTTTATTGATTTTTCAGTTTCAGTCACCACCTTTCTTTATTTCTACTGCAGGAGGAGGATCCCAGGGTGGTACATTGCGGACCACTGCTTCTACTGCCTGCCCTGCAGCGATTCGAGTCTCCCATGACTGTGATCTCAGCAAGTTTGTAATACGAGCAAGCAGATGATGCAGTTCGTGAGGATGTAGCCTTTGAACTTGACCTAGCTGTTGAGCTGCTGCTCGGCGGGTTACACCAGATGAGCCACTCTCAAGCAGCACAAACAAGCGATCTAATCTGCAAGTAAGGGAATAGGAAATTGCTAATTTTTAACTTAAAAATAATATCAAGTTGATACATTATATTAATATAGAACCTCTACTTTTATTGTATTTATAATCCACAGAATGTAGAATGCAAATATATATATATTTTTTCTGCTGTATGTATATAATAGTACATATTTATTAAGTAAGTACATAATAATATGTATGTACCGAAATGAAATGAATAACTTGCAATTTTAGGGATGCTTTTCAGTCTATAGTTGTGCAGGTTTTTCATTTCCTTGCGGTACATACAACATTATACATATACATAGGTACTTTTATAAAATAAATAATGTCATATAATTGTATGTGCATCTGATATCTATCACTAAATTAACTTGCATATAAATATATTTAAAACTATATTTATGTAAGTTTAAACATCAGCATACCGAGATGTCATTATTTTTTCTTTGTCAAGGCCTCTTTCAGTGATGTGGGTCAATGGGGTAGGTCATTCACCGTAGGCAGCCATATTCAGCATTCCATCATATTCTACGTTGTTTTCAACTATAAACAAAGTTCATCATTGTATTCACTTAAAAATAATTGAATTTGCTAATACGAGGAGTTGATCTGTAGCATAAAAATGACTAGAATGCTGAATAATTAGATACAAAAATAGCTCGATATGGTAAACGAATTCCGGCTTTGCCTCAATCTTACTTTAAATTCTGTTTTATAAGGAAAAATAAGTATTAATTAATAGAATAATTTAATAGACCTACTCTTAAGAAATGTGTCATGTTCCTGATCGATGGAATCTTCTGAGAATAGCTTCTAAATATCCAAAATTTAAAATACAATATTGCATAAAAATGGATGACACGCAGAGCTGCAGGAGAGGTCCGCATTGTACAAGCATCACTTTTATACTGACCGCCATATTGCAGGACCGATCCAATTCAAGGGTCATTTCCTGCGCTCTGATTGGTTGTTGAGCCACGTTGCCTCGGAGACGTGAAAAAATGGCTTTCATGTAAAATTATTTTTATTCTTGAAATGAAATAAGTCAATTTAAACGTTAATTTGATGACAAAAAATCAAGATTAAATAATTATAAAGTTATTTTAAATTAATAAAATCTTCATTAATTTACAATGCACAGAAATAAAGTATTAAAAAATAATGGACGTAAGCTTGGTAAAAATGTGACTCCAAGAGCGGTATTATGTGTAATTTTTTGAAAAACTTTCAAACATGTACACGTAAACGCGATTGTGATAATATATTTATTATATTTTAATTTTACAATTTCAGTCTATAGCGATTGTGATTTTCTCATAAGAATAACATTGAGAATTTACCACGTTTGTATTATATTATTATATTATTTATCACAATTAATCGTGTGTCTGCATATACTCGGCCATCCTCCCAGTCTCAGCACGTTCCACGTTCGAGCGTGTTTTTACATTTCTAATTTTCCTAAAACGAGCAATCTAATTTTAAGTTACTACGTACAATATGAATATAATATATACATACATACATACATACTGTATACATATACAGTATAATTTTTTTAACTTTTTAACATCACACACAAATAGACACCATTCAAATACCAAATAAATATTAAATAAATGCTATATCCATAGAAAACGAAATACGAAAAAAAAAAAAAAAAATCTTACACGTGAACAAACACACACTTGTGATGCGCGAGTTAGGACGAGCAAATCTCCCGCTGACAAAAATGTTCCACGTTCTTCGGGTGATATAAATAGCAGTAATCAAAATGAGTTTATGAGACAATAAATCAAGCTACAATAATAATATAACAATAATGAGGAAGGAAACATTTAGTAGAAATGTATGACATTTTTATTACTATATAAAAAATATATATATATTGTATAAAAAAAAGCGTTTTTGTAATTATTTTATCTTAAATTGTCACATCACATATGGCTATATGCTGAAGCAAGAATAGAAACTTAGCTCGCCTATAGGAACTATTGGTATATACCAATTTTATTTCTAAAGTAAAAAATAATGTATAAATAAATTATAGTACATTATATGGTGGCTAAAATATGGATATAATAACATGCATGATTGTAATTATAATTTATCTATTTCAATTGTCAAAATGTCAACAATATATCATGTCATTTTCATTTCCTTTTTACTAGACAGAGACAGCAACACGGAAGCAAATAAATATAATTTAGGATATGCATTATATGTATAGTGTAAAGTTTAAATTTAGATAAAAAAAAATTAAATCATATGGAGCTTCCATAAGCGAAATGATAAATTCTGAACTTTTTACCGGAGCGCAGCTCCTATAGTTTAGCCCTATAATCATATATCCAGAATACTGTATAACAGCTATATATCCAAACGCGTTATTTTTTATCTTTTTTTTTTTTTTTTTTTTTTTTTTTTTTTTTTTTTTTTTACATATATATTAAGGATTTAAACATAAACTAAAAAGCTATGTCTACGTAATATAATATGGTAATTCCCAAAATGTCTTAAGTTGTAAAAAAAAAAAAAAAAAAAAAAAAAAAAAATCCTTTTGGCCTTTTACATTTTAAATATTTTTATCACATAATAGCATTTATGCTAAGTAAATATAATGATCGAGTGATTAATTGATGTGATATATATATTATTGAATTTTAAGTGCAATTATTTATTTTATTAATTTACTTTTTAAATGCTAAGTTTTTCGTATACTTACATATATAAAATAACGAGCACACTTTGTTGATTTTGATGTGCACTTCCAATAAAGATTTACAATCATTGATCATTCAACATTTATATTATTATGCTTCACCTGGAAAATGTATACATTTATATAATACAATATCCTATAATCATTGTTCAAAAGAAAAAAAAAAAAAAAAATACATGAGATGATTATACTTTTCCTGTTTTATCAATATATTGAATAGTGTTGATTCATTTGAAAACACATATTTTTACTATTTTTCCTGTTTTTTTTTTTTTTTTTTTTTTTGTTGAGTTTATCTATTTTATATAGAACATTAATTATTTTTGCTATCTTCTTTTTTTAAATCTAAAAATAATAATAAAAACTGATATAATATACAGGTTCTATGGTAAAATATACTTTCCGAATTGGAAATGCATTGTATATAATATTATATTAAATTTAGGCAAATATTACAATAAAAAAATCTTGATCATCAAATTATAAATGTAAGTGATTGAATGATTGTCATATTTACAAATAAAAAAATATAAAATATATATTATAAAAAATTCTTTATTTTTACATCATATGCCATACACATATCTTTTTTATAATTTTTTTTTTGGTAGATGTTCATTTTTGTAGATTTACATTTATATTACTGATAAATAAAATAATACAATATACTTTTGTATATTATGCATGCTGTTAACATCATTATGTAAAATATCTTGAACATCACATTTTTTACTTGCAACTTATACTTAATTGTTTTGTTTTTATTTTATTATTTTTGGTTCACAAAGTAATACTTTTGTATTTATAAAATAGATCAAAAAAATTATTAAATATTTTACACTCGCAAAAGTATTTTTCGTGATTTTTTTTAATGCATTGTCTTTTTTTGTATTTTCTTTTTATTATATATAAAATTGCTTTTATTACGAACTAATGATTAGAAAAATATATTTGTTCATATATAGGAAGCTATACACTTCAGCTAGACTTAAAATATAAGGATAATTTTAAGTTTCCTGAACGGCTTCTTATTTATGCCATGAACATTATTATAATCGTAGTCCGTTTTACATAGCGGTGCACACACATTGACACATATTATATATGGTTACTGCGTGATATATCGGAGGTTACCGTGAGTTTATGAGACCCACCCGTCACCTTATTTAGAGAGTATACTCCAGAGATGCGCAGCTTTGTGGTCTTTAAAATTGAGCAAGGCAGTGTGTAAAATTCGCAAACTTCAATCATATATTATTACTTTCAAATAGAGTAGAAATAGAAGATATAGAAGTGAAAGACAAGCATGTAGAGAGGAAATTGTTGCTATAGTTTAATTACATTGAAGAAGAAAAAAAAAAAAAAAAAAAAGCAGAACAAAGATTTTTAAGGTAAATTATTTTGCTACTAGATAATATAGTAAAGAAATAATAATTGAAAATTTAATATCACATAATTAGCTATATTGAAAGTAAAAGTATGATTGAGTTAGCGACATATTTTGATTTTGGTTGCTTATACACGGGTATCAAAGATATATCCGTACTTGTGAGAGCTGTCAGGGGGCAGGTACTTGTGGATGACGAAGTTGGTTGCAGTTTCAGGTCCTGAAGTTCTCACTGAAGATGCTGAGTTAGAGGAAGTTGCGGTTTTGCTTCCCCAGCTGCCTGATGAGCTCCCACTAATTGCGCCTCCTCTCACACTGGCACCAGCTAAATGATTGGCACTTGCTGCACCGGCACCAGCTGCATTGTATCCACCTGCACCGGCAGCAACAGCCTCAGGGGCTACAGGAAGATGAGCTCCTTTAGCCAAAAATCCATTCTGGGGACCTATTGTAAGACAAAATATTAAAATATATATGCGTTAATATTGTAAGCTATAAAAGCAGTATAGTATACTAAAATAAATTAATAATTGAAATTGAAAATGCTTTAATAATAAAAACAATCACACAAAATCTATTTATATTTTTCTCTTTACTATTTTCTATCATTCAAGTTAAACTAGCTGGTTGCCTCAATTAATATACTGACGCAATGATATATATTAAATATATTATATTAATATAATCTTTATTTATGCAATAAAATAAGCAATCAAGAGATTACTTACCAGCGACGTAGTTGACAGTTCTTGATTGTCCGTCTCCACCGACGAATGTAAAAGTTCCAACTACATTTCCTTGTGCGTCGGAGGTCTCGGTCTTGCTGGAAGAGTCAGTTTGATAGCTGTAAGAGTATGAGGGATCTCCCTTTTCTTCCTGAGCAGCAGGAGCAGGAGCGCGGACTGCAGGTAATGGCGCAGGAATAGGTGCACGAACTACAGGGATAGGTGCTGGGATGGGGGTACGTACTGCGGGTGCTGCAGGAGCAGTGCGAGAAGACCAGTCAGATTGAGCCTGTTGTGCAGCGAGAGCAGCTCCCTCGACAGTGGGCAAATGACTTCCAGTGGCCACAAATCCTATACCAGCGCCAGCTTGGAACTGCACACTTCTGCTCACGCCGTCATCAGCAACGAAATTGTAATGACCACGTACAAATCCTGCAGGATCAGCGTTTTGTTGGTGAGCATGATCACCAGCATCATAAGAGAAAGAATAAGATGCATCAATAGGGGCTGCTGCGGCTTGATGACCAGACGCATGAGCAGAGTGTTGGGAAGCGAACTGCTGAGTAGTAGCGCTCTTCACAGCATAACCTGATGACGATGCAGAATGTGAGCTACCTGAAGATTTAACTGCGGGTCTTGCAGCTGGGGCACGAGCCACTCCAGATTCAGCGCTCTCCTTGACAACGAAACCCTTATTGGCTCCAGCTAAATACTTCACGGTTCGGCTAACACCTTCGGGGTCAGTAAAGCTGTATACTCCCTCAACATTGCCTGCAGCGTCTGAGCTTTCTTTGCGAGAGTGGTCATCAGCTTGATATTCGAAGTCATATGAGGCATCTGCGGGTTCGTTTGATTCCTCGTGAGACGAGGCGGAGTGAGCAGTAGCGAATCCGGAGTGTGAGGACTGAGCTTGGAAAACAGATGAGTGAGAAGCTCCAGAGCTTGCGGCATTGTTATTGTAAGCAGAGACGACAGCACCGCCAGCAGGGGCAACGGGGACGACTGGGACAGGGTTGATACCATCACCCTGAGGAACGTAGCCAAGTAGAGATCCAGCACGGTAGTCCACGGTACGTCTTAGTCCATCTCCAGCAACAAAGGAATAACGTCCTTGCACAATACCACTTGCATCAGCGCTCTCCCTGCGGTCTAATTCTGGTGTCTCGTAAGAGAAAGAATAAGAACCATCGAGGAAGGGCCCAGTAGAGACGATGTCTGCAAGTGGTCCAGAGTAAGGTTTAGCAACTGTAGGAGTAGGAGCGGAGAATTTAGGTGCAGGTGCAGCGTGATAAGGAATAGCAGGTGGAGAGGCAGGAACTGCAGCTCTGTGCGCGGATGCTTGACCAGCTGCAGCAGAATCGAGACCCTCTTGGTTCTCAATAACGAATCCAGTGCCAGCACCAGCGGAATAAGTTACTGCAACTTTATTTCCATCTTTACCATGATAAGAATATCTTCCTTTCACGTTTCCTTTCTTATCACTTGCTTCTTGACGTTTATATTCATCAGTATCGATATTAAAAGCATATGAAGCGTCAGCGTTTTCGTCATGGAAAGAATCAGTTTGTCCTTGGCTTGCAGCAGAGCTGATAGCGTGAGCACCAGACTGCGTTTGTGACTTGAAAGCTCCAGATGATACTCCAAATCCTGACGAGGAGTGACCAGAATTTGATGAATATGCTTCTACTGCGACACCTCCTGATTGAGCTTCTTGTAAGTTGGGGATGAAACCTCCGATACCTGCAGTGTAGGCCAACTGGACTGGTCCTGAAGGTCCTTGATAAGCGTAGGACCCACGCACTTCATTGGCTGGGTCTGCTTGAGCCATATGACTGCTACCATCACCAGTGTCATAGCCATACTTGTAAGCGCCGTCTCCATGAAGTAAGAAGTACTCGGCACGGCGGTGTGCGGGGATGTTGGGTAATGCCTCCCAGGCAGAGACACAACCAGCAGCACAGACTACGAGTAACACCTGAAACAAAAGCAATACAGTTTTTTTAATTATTCATTTATTTTAAAATAAACAGTTGTTCATAATTAAAATAATAATAATATTGGGTTTTAAAATTGCGTAATCCAGCATCAAAAGTTGCATAATTTACGGCGCGCGCTGCTCAATTTCAATAGACGCGGTGACATTTTTTTTTATTAATCATATGCTATATTAAAAAATTATTAAACTAAAACTCGTTTGCTTTTATCTGTAAATTTTTAAATAAAACTCTCAAAAACGATAACATGCTTATAAAGGATTCTTGGTTGTTATAATATAATACACGATTGCGAGAGTTTCTATATCGTCAGTTCTCGTAATTTTTATAATAGTCGTGATGATATAGCAATAGTGTACATAGCAAGATTGCATTTTTATAATTTTTTTTTTCTTAGTTCATATTTTTGTTCTTTTTTAATACTATAATGTAAGTGTTAATTAATAATTTACATATAAACAATTTTACATTATGACGTTGTATAATATTTTTTGAACATCTCGTTTAATTTCATTCTCCTTGAAAAAAAGATGAACAAAAAAAAAAGAGTAGTATTTATAATATAAAAACTTAATTTACTTGTTTTTATATAATAAATTACTACTATATTATCACACCTCTTTTCTTAAAATGTGGTCATTAAAAAATACATTAGCAATAACATCATCAAGGTTTTTGCAACGAGAGCCTGAGAACAAGTCATATTCTTACTTATTACTTTTTTTTATACAGATTGAACCACAGAAACTTTATCTACCAAGCTACGTACATACGCTCTCTGTGAGGTAACGAAATCATTGCCCAGATACAACGATCATTTTGCATGAAAGTACGATGCAATTGATCCAGCAAAACTGTGGTTTGATGCGAAATAATCTGAAGGACGTGGGAGATTCAAACGCGTGCAAATAAACTCGTTCAAAAATATTTAAAATATTTTTTATACCACAAATAAAAGAGACAAGTTATATGAATGTAAATTGAAACTTTAATTTCTACAACTTGAAAGAAAAGGGGAGAGAGAGAGAGAGAGAAAAAACTTCTTGGTAGTTATAATATTAGTTATTGCAAGGAAAGTTATCATAAAAATCAAAACTATATTAACTTACATCAGACTAAAGTTTAATAATTTGAAATAATTACTATGACCATAATTAGTTAACTAATTAGCCAAATTAACTAATTAGTTAACTAATTTTCCCCTGCAAAAATTAAGCCCTATATATAACAGCATGAATAAAAAGAAGATAAAAAACCTCTTATATAAGAATTAAAAATAATAGTAATATAATAACATGATATATATAAAGAAAATATTTTTTGATTACTTTAATAGCCATGTATGGAATTAGGAAGAGCTAAACAAACTTTTTAAGTTGTGTGAGGTGTTGTCTATTTACGTGAGATGAGATGATCTTCCTATATGACCTTGCTCCTTGAACATATATTATATTTATATTGCTAGTGAGGATTCTTTATTTTGTGCGATGTATATGAAACATACAATTTATATACTCACGAATTTAACAAGGAAGATTTCATTCTAAATAGTGAAATATCCTTCAAACAAAAATTTAAGGAAGAGAAAAGTGTAAATTATATTTCAAATTATATATATCATTTAATTATAGCAAATTCCCCGTAAAGGAAATTTTTGACATGATGTGCGTTTTTTTTTACATGAATAATATAATTTTGAATTTAATATACATCTCAAAAAACTTCTTCTTTTTTTCAGTATTTTAATTGTTTTTACTTCTTTTATGTGATTATTTCAACATTTTTATTTATCTTTGCAATATTTAGTAAGTGTTTCTTTTTTTTATTACACAATTAGATGAAGTTTTCAAACAGATTTTCTAATTTCTAAACTAATTAATAAAATTTATCAATTTTGAAAAAAATGATCATAAAGCCATAGACCACATAAAACATTACGTGCTTTTTATTGAATTAACACGAAATGAGATCTTCAAAACTGATGACCATTTTTACCAGAATATTAATGTAGCCCCACGAGAGAGCGTGAAAATACTGTAAAGTATGCAATTTGCGTGAACAATCATGTTTATGACGTCAGAAGCATGCAAAAATAAGTATGAAAATGTTGTGCGGGTTGCATAAATTGAATTTTCTGATCACTGCTGCGTTGGGTTTTGAGACAAACTAATGTTATTTATGTAAATCCCATCTAGTGTTTTGTAATATAAATGCTTATATTTTTCTCTGGTCTATTCCTAATAGTAATAAATTATAAAAAAATCAAAATTATGTAACACTACCATTGTTTCTCATTATTACTAATTGTAAAATGAGAGAGAGAGAGAGAGAGAGAGAGAGAGAGAGAGAGAGAGAGAGAGAGAGAGAGAGAGAAAATTTACTCTATTTTTTTCTGACTTTATTACATTATATAATTTTTTTTTCATAAATATAATATACACAATTATTATTCTTTTATTAATATTTAAGTATTATAAGAAAACAAAAAGTATACAAATTTCCTATACTACTGCACCAAATTGAAAGAAGCATTTTTCTTATTTCGTAACTAATTTTATGCTTATGAAATACTTATATATATAATATAATATATATGCATTAAAAATTATACAAATAAGTATCATATTATGATACTTATCTTATATGTATAATTTTTAATGCATTTATATAATAAAGTATGAGAGAGAGAGAGAGAGAGAGAGAGAGAGAGAGAGAGAGAGAGAATATAAAAAGAGAAATAAAGAATAAAATATAAGTGAAAACCTATAACAATTGCCACAATTGGATATCTATAAGTATAACGAATGCATTTAGAACATAGGCCATTATACCATACAATCTAGTGTGAAAAAGAAATGGAAATGCCTTTTTTTACACATTAAACATGAAATCGTGAACTAGAAGAAGTTATAAAATCCAATATTTATATATTTTTTTAACAAAATAATATATGTTATTAATTGAATTAAAAAAAAGAAAGAAAAAAAAGAAGAAAAAAAGCTTTTTAGAGGGCTTAATCGATTTTATCTTTCGACTTTATTGAAATATTTATTGAAAACCCCCAAAATAGAGGAAAAAGTTCTATAACATTTAAAAATTTCGATACAAATTTATTTTTAAGTTCATCATTGCATGGCCTTTCGATAGGTTTAATTTTGATGAAAATTATAGAAATAAATGAAACCAAATTTATTTGGATAAAATGAATGTATAGCTTAATCCATTCCAATTCTTTTTATTTTCCTTAATATATGCATTTTCATTCCAAAAACAACTGAATATTAATTACGAAATTTACAGAAGCAGAATAAGTGTGATTGATTAAACAGATTGTAAAAAAAAAAAAAAAAAAAGTAAAATATTTGGATTTTATTTTTCTATGATCTTGTTATTTTGGGTACTCAATTTGGTATAACATTTATAGACAATTTTCAAATATACAAATATAACTAAGACCAAAAAAAAAAAAAAAATAATAATAAAATAAAATAAAAAAAATAAAATAAAACTTCGAAAAAGACTTAAAAAAGAAAAGAAAAATAAATAAAGCAAATAAAGAAAAAAGAAAATGAGATAGAAGGAAAAATAAATGTAATGAGAAAATGAAACTTTTAAGAAAATGATGTAAAAGTATGCTGGTACTCACCAGGTTAGACACAGCTCCCATCTTGGCTTGGAGTGGAGGGACTCTGATGACTATGGTGGTGTGGTGAGCAGCTTATATACGACGATGGCGGGTGTGAGAACAGAAGGGGCGCGAGTACGAGGACGCATACGCAGCGGCGGGGGTGAGGGCGAGGATGGACCGTGGCGAGCCAGGCAAGGGACAGCCCCTCTCGCTCTCCGGACTGCTCGAGATGCGCTCAAGGTGATCTCCAATTAACCGTAACACCGCGCCGTCCACCTTGACTAGCCCGCCCGCTCCTCGGTCTGTCCGTCTCTTCACTCTCAGAGTGATCATCTTCCTTCTACCAATTAACTGACGCATGCATGCCTTTCGCTCTTCAATCTCTGTGACAACTTATAGCAAGACAGTATACTACGTTACATAATCACACTTCTTGCAATCATATAATTGCACAAAAATATTATTCATTGCATTTCATAGAACTTTATGAATTAAATAATTATTATGCCATTGGAAAAAGTTTCTATTTATGCAAGTAAATTATATGCATATTTAACTCTTTTTTTTTTCCCTTTTTTTTACAGAAACTTTTAATTTTATTAATATTTTTTTAATTATAACTTTCCTAAGAAAAATTGATTAGCAATAAAAATACAAATTAAGACAGGACCCTGCGCCTAAAATTACAAGCTAATTTTATACTAAAAAAAAAAAAATGTCATTATTACAATACACAACAATAAGAAACATCTTACAAGAAACTTTGAATAGACTAGAACATTATAATATATTATCATTATGAGCTAAGGAAATAAATTATTTACGATAAATTTTTTAATGACATTAGCAATTTAAAAAAGTAATTTTAAGCTCGAATATTTATAGGGTGTGATTTTTTTTTATATATATATATATTTTTTTAGCCTTCGGTACATCTTAAATACCTTGCAAATTAGTTTTACATTTAATCCGACAGTGTGAATACTTTGTGTCATTAGTCACTTATTCCATATATTGCAAATAATTTTAATTCAAAATCCCATTACTTTCATTTATATCTCTTCATAACCTTCACGTGAAAAATTTTAAATCCTTTTTTTAATCTAAATAATCTTGTCAGGTGAACATGCAAAATGTGTTAAAAAAATAAAAAATTATAACATAAGATTTTGAGTTTGATAATATGGTCAAGGGACTTAATAAAAGTGTTCCTTATATCTGACATATTTCCTTGATTTTGGGAAAAAAAATTAATAAAGTGTTTAAATTAAGTGCTAAATTATTAACAGGATTTTTTATCGAATTTTTAATATATTTATAAAATAAAATCTTCTATAAAACTTAAAAAAGAAGAAAGAAAAAAAAAAGCATTTTTTTTCTAAACTACATAAAACTATAAGTAAGAACAACTAATCACACAAAAAATATTTCGGATGTTCCATATACGATATAATTAATTAACCCCATATCACGGATTAATAATAAAAATTGACATAAATTATTTTGTTATGAAGGACACGCATTTTGCAATTTATTACGTACAGTACATACAAGGGGAGACCGCGCGCGATATGTGATGCGATGAAAATGTAGCTCACGAACTCGATGATCTTGCAGTTTTACTTTTGCTTGCTACACTTTGTGACTTTAATTAATGATATACTATAACATGTCGCATCCACTTGTTTTATGTCAAAGATGTATAATATCTTGTATATATTGTGGTAATCATATGGGGGAAAAAAAGTGAAGGTCTGATTTTTACGTTATTATTATCATTTTATTTCTATAATTTATCGATTGTACCACTTTTTATGTTAATAAACATTTCTTTTCACGTTGTTAATTGAAGAACCAAACTTTAACATTTTGTTAATAGTTCTTGTTGAAATGAATTTACTTTTGACTTGTGAATATTAAATAGCTTGCAATGTGCTATTCCGTGTGTGTTTGCAGATACTAAATATCCCAATAGCCTGCTCAGTGTTGTACTTATTGCTGACAAATATTTTCTTAAAACGAAAATTAAATTTAGGGATACCAAAGGGTACGATTTAAGGCGTGAGATCACGTTTAGTGTATGCATTTTACCTTTTTCTCATCACTCATCACGCATTGGGGTATCTTATTTACTTGTTTTTGTGTATAGTTTTTAATTTCATTTTAAACCCAGTAAGGAGCTATTGTTATTTTATTACTATTATAAGCACTTGTGTCATCTATAGTCGCCTTAGAATTCCTAAATAACAATACTTAAAAATCTTACAATACTTAAAAATCTTAGGGTTTTCTTTGGATACCTATAAGGTCTTCATATAGGTGATATATTGGGGCTTTGATAAAGTTTATTATTATCAAATAATGTAAATTTCATGATAAGACGGAGGTTAAAAGAACTTCTAATGGAGGTTATCGGTTTAAAAAATTCGTAAAAATTTTCTATGGCTTAAAACACTTAAAAGTATGTCTAGTATTTCTCATTTAAATTTCTCCGAAATCGGAGGAGTAGTTTTCTCAAAAATCGCAAAAAACGTGTTTTCCCCCATAAGCGTAATGTTAAATTAGGGGACCCTTAGCTTTCCCCGCATCACCCCGCGCGCTAAACCGATAACCTCCATTACAAGAGAATTTAGTTCACGAGTGATACAAAAAACAAAAACAAAATGTTTTTCTTTGTAGAATTTGGGGGTATGAAAAACTATAGCTATAGACGCTATAGTATTATTATTATTTGTTTTTTAGAAGCTCCAAATTCTTAAAAAATAATAAAGCTTTTAATTATCATACAAGTTCTAAATTAACTTGTTTTCATTAAAAGTTTTTTTAGTCTGTGTGCTACCATGAAATTTACATTGATAATAACATAAAAAAAAAAAAAAAGATTTAATTACAAAAACATTTGAGGCATTAAAAAAAATATATAACTGTAATAATTTTTATTTTCAATGACTAATTTTTGTTGTTTATTTCATTATTACATGTGTAAGCGTAATGAAATGCGAAATAGGTATATATATACTCAAACAAGCATTACGTTTGTTGTAAGTGTATTGTCGTTTGTGCAAGGTGTGTATAGCAGATTGATTGACGGTAAATGTATTCTGTATACTAATGGAGAAATACATAAAATGATGTCATTCTCCCACACTTGAAGTCGTCGAGAGTTTTCGTTGTCGCAGCTTCTGTTGTTGTCTTGTTTTTTATAGAATAGATGATAGGTATATAATATGTTCGTGAGAGAGATAAATAACAGCATTATATACACACATATATATATATATATATATTGCAAGCAAATAACAACGTAATGTCAAGTAAAACTTGTACTGCGGATCTTAACTTACTTACTCTGATAAAATACATTCAGAAACATTATAGAAAGAGAAAGGGATCATATGTCATCTTATTTATTTTTATTATTGATATTATTTATTTCAAGAAATTATATTTATTAATATAAAGTTGCATTTGATTATAAATATGTAATGTAAATGTATAGATTTAATATGATGCACTTTACTTGTCGTTCTACTTTTTATATAAAATGTTGTAAAAATAAAATGTAGGTCTCATCATTTAGAAGTGAACTCTGTTATTGGAATTCTCACACTTAAAATGTCAACGATATTATATAAATATATTATTTCATAATAAGTAGATAGTATAAATATTTTATTGGAAGTTCAAGTTTTGAAACGAGAGTATAGTTTCATATAATTGATACCTTTTGATTTATGATAACTACATAAAATTGATATAAAGTAAATAGATAAAACCATCATCAGTATAAATCTATATACGTCCATAAACCAAAAAATATATATATATATATAAATATAAAAATCACGTAACTATTTGAAAGGAAAAACATACATTATAACATGTATTCAAGATTTCAATGCTATAACGTTTAAATCTTAATCGATTCTTTATTATTACCTAAATGCATGCAACTGGTCAACAAGAAACCAATTTGGCCGGTGTACGCGAAAAAATTTAGATCCTCGATTTTTTTTCCTCAATACATATTATTTTCAACTGACATCAAAAGGGACGTAAAAGTGTTTAAATAATTAAGATAAGGATGTCTTATTTTTGCGTTGTATAGTATTTTTATTTTCCCAATGTCAAAATGTAATTTAGTAAGAACAAGTATTTTCAAAATAGAATGGACTCTGTCCTTCGGAAAGTACAAGAAAAAAAAATAGGGAGTAATAATATAAAAATATTAATGTATACCCACAATGTATTAATTATTTATTACAATCCTTATTAATTTTAATTTTATTCTTGGGGAGCCTATATACTTGCATACATATTACATTAATATACTCCATAATTAATGGCAAATGAGGCTACTATATTATTTTTTTTTCTCTTCTTCACAAAATAATGGTAGTATTAAAATTATATTGTATTATATTGTAACCTTTTTGTATCATAAAAATATTAAAAATTGATATCTTCTTCCCTTTCCCCCCCTTTAAAAAAACAAGGCAGTAGTCTCATTCTATTTTTTTCATTTTTTTTTTCTATCGTGATGAGTAAAATTTTTAGAGCCAGGATCTCATACCAAATTAAGCAGATATTAAAGAATTATGCAAATCAAAATACCATCATATTACATGAGCATATGTCGTGTTCTCTACACGATCAAAAGTAATTTAAGTTTTAAGAACATAATATATTATAGTCTAATAAAAATAAATAATAATAAGGATGTATTTTTTTCTAGATGCTTATAGTTAATTTGTCACTCAAATTATTGTTTTGACTTTAGTAAATTGTACCTTTTATATGCATAAATTGTCGCAGCAACCTTGATTTTTTTTTTATTATTATTTTTTCTTTTAACGATAAAGACGCGTCAAAGACGTGTGTTTCACTTTTAAAACATTTAAGTCTGAGGTGACATGTGAAAATTCGTTTTACGAGGAGTTATAAAAAAAATGTAACTTCTTTTTTTCTTAAAGCGGTGTTTTTGTTTAATTGCAATTAAAATTGTATTTTAAAATTGCATTGAAGCATTATATGCACTGTGGGATGAAATGAAATAAAAAACTATAAAACTAGGTGGTTTTTGTTAAAGACGTTTAGTTGGCATAGTCAAGGTCCGTGCGCATGACAATAAATAATAATAAAAACATGGATGATCGTTTTTTTTTATATAATATACTAAAATATCTAACTAAGTGCTAATCCGGCATCTCAAATTGATAAACTATAAGTAGATAAACTCTTAGCAAGCCAATTGTACGAGTTAAAAAAGGATTTTAGAACGGAGATAAAAAAAAATGTATACGCACAATTTCAACGAGTATTCAATTTTTTTTTTGGCAGCTTATAATTTACATCACAAAATAGAATAAATTTCATTTTTTTGAAGTACGTGTACAATTCTACATTTGTTTATTATTATTATCAATTGTATTTACCTTGAAATTCTCAGTTTCTATAGAAAAGTTTCTATAAAAAAATAAAATGTTCAAACGTCCCAAGTTTTATTATATTTTTAATTATAGCTTCTCAGACGACATTATATATACAAAAAAAAAGTAAAAGTAAGTCACTTTTTTACTCCATATAGCAATTAAAAATAATTTCCATGCATCAAAATTTTAAAAATGTATCTCAACAGTTGGTTGAGACTCCGACAATTGGTATTTTAGTGACAATTGCACTAAATAGCGAGTCTTCAGTAATTATATTTAAAAAAAAAAAAAAAAAAAAAAAGTACAAGTACAAGTCGTAAAATTTAATTAACAAAGAAAACCGTTGGAGTATATGTATCGTAAGTTCAAGAACAGATATATATTTTATTATAGCATTCTTTCCTTTGCAAGTAATTACTTAATTTATATAAAGGTGCCCCTGACTTTACTTTTGCTCCCATCGTACAATACTATTTTTTTATTACATCACATATTTTTAAAACTTTATTACTTCATCGTGACTATATAAATTTTTTCGTTTCCTATTGTATTTATAAAACATCATTATTTTCCCCAAAAAATGTAACTACTTAAAAATTAAACGTCTAATTTATGTTTTCAAATAGGCGCGTATTTTTTATTATTATTTTTTCTTTTAATTAGAATTTCTTTAACTTAATTCTTAAAAGTGCATGTGCATTCACATATTCATATTTATTTCTTGTAACTTTGCGCACTGAATCTTTAAATGGCATTACAGTTTTAAATGGGAATAATTATTTTGGTGCGATGGTGCGCAAAAGATACGAATGGATCTAAATATTGTAACAATATTTTTATGTTCTTTTAGTTAAAACAATAATAATAATAGCTAACAATAATAATAATAATAAAAAGGTGAAATGTAATGATTTTGTTTAATTATTAATTATTATCGTAAATTATTTATGCTTGCAAACATTTTTATATTATGTTGATTAAGTACCCACCGATAAGACTTGGTGGAACATGTACATAATATGTATTTATTAAAAAAAAAATGTGAATGCACCCCTTTGTACATAGTAATATTTTTAGTACGTAATAAATTTGATTGCTTACAATCTCTATTTCAAACGCTTAAATTTTTATGCAATTAAATATTTACATAGAATTAAATTAATTTATCAATGCAAATATATTGCTCTATGTGAACTTTCCTTTAGAAACATTAGATAATGAAAGGAAAAAATGATTTTTTAAAAGGTATATTTAAACAGGTATTTTTAATAAATAAATTTATATTCAATATCAAAATGGTAAAAGAAATTGATTAATTTTGTAGTGTATAACCTCAGGACTATAAAATTATTAATTAATATTAGTCACATAATAAAATAAGAACATAACATTGCACCTTGTATCAATATTTTAATGACTATTATTAATAAATTTTTTATTTCCATGTGCCTAAGGCAATACAAGATATTAGTAGTCCTCTCTCTCTCTCTCTCTCTCTCTCTCTCTCTCTCTCTCTCTCTCTCTCTCTCTCTCTCTCTCTCTCTCTCTCTCTCTCTCTCTCTCTCTCTCTTTCTCTCATATTAATATATATAAAATAAAATTAATAGTTGTGGTCAATTTTAGTAAGTCAAGTTATTAGAGGTAAAAAAATAAAGGTGTACACGTATTTAGAAGATTCGCCTTGGATTAAATTAATAAAAAAAAATCTACCAAAATAGTTATTTTATACAAAAGTTATGACATCCTTGAAGGAGATGGTATAGTGTGGTATAGAAGAAGAAAAAGAAGAGAGATGACACCTCCCATAACAAGGATGGGCAATCAAGATGTAATATATAAGGTATATAAGATTGGTATGTTGTTATAATATGATGTAGGGAATCCGGTACAGATCTTTCAGGCAAGACGATCCACTCTCTTTATGTGCCAGAGGGGAGGTCACACGCAAAAAAAAAAAAAAAAAAAAAAAAAGAAGAAGAAGAAGAAGAAGAAGAAGAAATATAAAATAGTTTATTGCACAAGGTCAATGAGATGAGACGATTCTTATTGCTCCAGATGTATAAATATGTAAATGAGATACAATCTTTTAAAAAATATATATAAAAGATAAATAACTATTACATGAACACCTTCATGTTGTCATATTGCAACAATAGGAAAGAAATAAAGCTCGAAAGAAAAAAAAAGTAATAAATATACGTGAAATGAGTCTTGTCATTTATGTATAATAAATATCATACACCCTACAAAAAAAATATATTTGAAAGATTTGAAATGCTCTTTAAATATAAATTTAACGAGTGTGTCCTCTATGCAATTTGGCAGGTAATTTAATTTGGCAGGGTATTAATCAATAAATAATGATCCTTATGTACAAAATGTACATGATTTTGGCACACGTTATTAAAATAATGATATTTTTTGACACTTTGTTATAAAATTTAATTTTTTTTTCTCACGGATATTGAAGGAAATAAAATTAATTTTATAATAAGAGAAGCTCACCAAAGTCCATATAATAAAAGACCTTGCGCTTTATTTCATGATGTTACACCAATGCGGTCAGTTTAGTATGCTAATTAGAAGAGACATCTTTTTAACCTTTCGTATATAAAATATATAATTAAAATTTGAATACGTATCATCCAAATTTAATGCAAGGACGATCAGTTTTTTTTATATATATTTATATTAATTTTTTTTTTTACTGATGATACAGAGGAAAAAAAATGTTAAATATAAATTTATTATACAGTACTGTGTATGTGTAATAATTAATGTTGATAGCAAAACTAATTCAAGATTTATTGCATGCAATACATATAAATAGTCTGTAACTTTAATTAAGGTAAATAATTTGAGTTTATATACATTATTATATTATAATATAACACACACACACTACTTATTATATATTTTATAAATATATTCATATTTCGCTATATATATATATATATATATATAGAAAAAAATATATAAAAAAAATAGCTGTCCGATAAAATATATATATATAAAAAATAGCTGTCCTAGAAAACTGACCATTCATTTTTACAAATACTGACGCGCGATGGACATCATGAAATGTAAAAATAGCTTTTTTTAATTTTTTTTTTTTAATTTTTGTTTTGAGACATCTTCTACATTACCATTTTAAGTCATCAAGGCCATTTTAAGTAGAAAAAAAATAAACATATCAAGTTGTGGTTTTTGTTTTATGATTCACGTAAGAATGGTATCAAATTATATTGTTGTCTGTCTGTATTACCAAAATGGAATTAATAATGTTATTGTACTAAAAACTTATTGAGAAAAAAAAAGTAAATAAAAACGAATACAATTAATATGAGAAAGAAAATAGCTCGAGAGAACAAAGAATGAAGAGAGGAAAAAAATGTTGACATTGAATTACATGCAAAACAATTACATAAAGTAAATTACGTATAATAGTTGATGACCCTGATTTATATATGGAAATTAAGTTATTTATATTGCAAATAGAGTGCATTATATTGTCAAACTTTAGTTTAATAAATTATTTTGATAAAATCTCAACAAAAAGAAAAAAAGTAGGAATAAATAATTATAAAAATAAATTGCTACCATAAATTTTAAATTTTGAAGCTTTATATTCATCTTGAATAAGAAATTTTATAGACTGAATAAGTGAAGTTTGGTTTCCAAATAATTATTTATTGGTACTCTAACTTCTTAAATGATGATGGTTTAAAATTTTATTCAAAAATATTGAGTTCAGATCAATATTTTGTAAGTTATTCATGTAAAGTATATACTTTATACCTTGTACTAGTTTAGTTATGCTCATATTATATACTGCAATCCATTTAATTAAAACATTTCAACTCTTACACATGTCTTCACATTTAAATGTACAAGGTCTATTTTTTTTTCATTCGTGGTTACTTTACCAATTAAAAATAAATTTAAGCTGTTTATTTTTTAAATTTGATTTTTTTTTCAACTGCAATGTAACCGACTTTTTTTTTCTTCTTCTTCATTTTTTCCCCTAATTTAAATTAACTTTTAAAGCATTTTTACTCCTGAGTTTTATTAGTGTTAATTGTTCTTATTAGCCCTGTTTTCTTGAACCAAAAAATGCACATTCCAATTGATTAACCATAGTTGATCGTCAGAATATATATAGCAGAAAACAGGGTTTACGAACAGCGTTATTGTTTCATGATTTTGAATCTATGTCAAATTAACCTAATTTAAATTACACTTCATCATTTTTAAGTTATACTTATTAGTAGGGTATAATGTATGGTGGGTCTGTTGGGTGTGTACTAAATTTACATATTTTATGTATATACAGTAGAGTTGATTGCTTTTTATTTTTGTTTTCCTGAACATAACAATTACAACAACGATACGTTTTTATTTTCGGTTGTTGAGAGAATATCAGCATATAATAAAAAATTATGCTTTAATTTTGCTCCTGAAAAAATATGTGCATGCAACCTGGAACACATACAGAAAGTAATATTTGCCTATATTTAAAGGATGAACAATTCAATTTTGCTATGTTATGATAGATATTTTTTTATTTGACAAAACTACCACCTCTCACTCGATACTCATAAATGATAGCGTTTATAGGTATAAAGTAAGAGTCCATGCAACTTTTTCTTTTCTTTTCTTTTCTTTTCTTTTCTTTTCTTTTCTTTTCTTTTCTTTTCTTTTCTTTTCTTTTCTTTTCTTTTCTTTTCTTTTCTTTTCTTTTCTTTTCTTTTCTTTTCTTTTCTTTTCTTTTCTTTTCTTTTCTTTTCTTTTCTTTTCTTTTCTTTTCTTTTCTTTTCTTTTCTTTTCTTTTCTTTTCTTTTCTTTTCTTTTCTTTTCTTTTCTTTTCTTTTCTTTTCTTTTCTTTTCTTTTCTTTTCTTTTCTTTTCTTTTCTTTTCTTTTCTTTTTTTTTTTTTTTGCCTTATATAATTATATACAATTACTGTGAATACATTTTTAGCTATATCTGCATTTTTTTAAATTATATTTTAACATACAATTTCCTATGCATTGATGAAAAATTGTTCACGCAATCAAAAGAAACACGCAGAGAGAGAGAGAGAGAGAGAGAGAGAGAGAGAGAGAGAGAGAGAGAGAGAGAGAGAGAGAGAGAGAGAGAGACAACAATATGATTATAAAAGAAAAAGAGCAAGAGAGACTATTTTGAAAACTCTTATATCATTTTTATTTTATGAACACAAATAATATACCAGTGCAACTACAGGTCCATTTTAACCTCGGTCTATCCGGTCCAAGTAAATAAATGGTAAAATTATAATTTGGAACCAATTAAATTTGACACAGACGTACGTGCCCTGGAGGAGCTGCAACAAAAATTTAACTAGACCTATGTAAAAATGTTGTTCTCAAGGTGATGCATAATATTCCTTCTTCTTTCTCGTCTTATATCTTGCGGCGGTCTAATATTTGATAACAAAATTACTATATCCATGAAATGACAAAAAAAAAAAAAAAAAAAAAAAAAATGTTACACGCATATGTTTATAATCTAATTCATTAATTAATGATAAAAAAAAATACTAAAGCACTAAAAATTTGTTAATCTGCGAATGGTGCAGTGCACATGCATATGACCCATCCGCTGCTATACAGAAACATGCAATGTTTATTATATCATTATACATATATGGTGACTATTAAATTTGCACTATAATTGGGAGGAGGTATTAATTATTTTAATAAAAAAATATATAAATTAACGTTTCAATGAAAAATTTGAATTCCGAATAGTGAAACTTAACATGTTCTGATTTTTTTTTTGTATGAAAGTATGAAAGTCAATTTTAATTTATGAAACGTTCAAAAGTACATGTGAACATCGCATTAGATTAATTAGTTCTTTATAAATATTATAGGCATATTATATAACCTTTTTTTTTTCAGTATTGTTCTTGTTATTTCATATGAATTAGTATTGCCTATTGAATGAAACGAAACAAAATTAAACGAAAAATTTAGTTTTAGCCCTATATATATAATTTAAAATATATATTTTAATGTTAAAAAAAAACTAATAAATTATTGCGCGTTCACATTCACTCTGAAACGTTTCAGGAATTATAAATAATTTTGTCTTTTATACAATATTTACAATTGCTACGTTTGCCATATTCGAGAATTCAAATTTCATATTAAAGGAATAGACCGGAGAAAAACATAAGCATTTATATCAGAAAACACTTCATGGGATTTACATAAATAACTTTAGTTTGTCTCAAAATCCAACAGTAGCCCCGTAGCAGTGATCAGAAAATTCGATTTATGCAACCCGCAAAACATTTTCATACTAATTTTTGCATATTTCTGACGTCATAAACATGAATTTTTACGCAAATTGCATACTTTACAGTTTTTTACCGTTCTCTCGTGGGGCTACATTAACATTCTGGTAAAAATTGTCACCAGTTTTGAAGATCCCATTTCATGTTTATTCATTAAAAAGCACATGTTGTTTTATGTGGTCTATGGCTTTAAAAACTTATTTATTTATATTATTTTAATAATTATTATGTGGATTAATACCTTCCAATTATCTCAAGTGTCTCATTCAACACTGTATAAATTTTGCATTTTGCAGGGGAGTATCAAGCGATTTTCTATATTTTTAAAGAAATCTCTATGAATAAGTTTCGCTACAAACTATACACAATACCAGGGGCGTATCCAGGATTTTGCAACGGGAGGGGTCCAGCCTATATTGAGCATAGAAAAAGGGGGGAAACCACCCCCTTTTCCTATGCTTTTTCAGACCTGACGGGGGGGGGGGGGTCCAGACCCCCCCCCCTGGATACGCCCCTGCACATACAGAGTAATGAGTGTTGTTCGTAAACCCTGTTCCCTGCACCAAAAATGACGAGCACCTATGGTTATTCAAATGGAATGCGCATTTTTTGGTGCAAGAGAACAGGGTTTACGAACAGCATTATGATGTTCGTAAACCCTGTTCTCTTGCACCAAAAAATGCGCATTCCATTTGAATAACCATAGGCGATCGTCATTTTTGGTGCAGAGAACAGGGTTTACGAATAGCATTATTATATTTATGATCGACTTTTCAGTCCAACAGATTTTGAGTGAACCACTCATATCAACGGAGGTTATAAATCGTAAAAAGATCTTTAATATATATATATATATATATATATATATAATATATATATATATATTATATACTGGGCCTCACTGACAGTGAGTGCAGTAGTTTAATTGCAAAATAAAAACGCTAAAAACTTGCAATGCTAAAGGATGGGAAACAAGTGACTCTAAATAGCATTTCTTGCGCGCCTCATCGATAATCTCCAATTCTCCATTATCTCTGTTTTAATTTTGAAACATCATTATTCATTAAAAATTTTCCCGTCTTTTTTTTCCAGCACTTTGTCTTCCAGCTTTTATTATATACTTCTAAAACTGCTGATTTCTCAAAGACTTTTATCACAAAAACCTTGTAACCTCTCTGTTTATATAGCGTCGTATACGAACTTTCCTATATCATATTTAATATTTATCATGCGATTTTCCAACGCTGATATCGCTGATCCATATATAATATATAATATTATTCGTAACATATAAGGATAAGCCATATCGCAATCTTTAATTTATCTTGATAAATTTCGGAAGGTGTTGTAGACACTTTTTTTTTTTTTTTTTTTTTTTGCCAGCTTATAATGCAAGTCATCCGATCACAAGAGACCCTGCAAATTATATTATAGAGCCGCATAATCCGCAGTCACAAGCAATTTACCATATCGATATAGCAACCTTGGCCTCTATGAGCTCAGCTTGTAATTTTTTCAGTGATGGACCAAAAGCATCCAGAATCCAGAAGAAAATATCTCAAACGCGCCCAAAAAGCTGCTGAGCTTTTTCTGTGCAAAAACTTTCAAACAAACGTTTCGAATCGCGGCATAAATTTGTGACGTTTTACGTTTATGGAGTTTCACCGTAAGGGTGCAGCACATGTAGCGTTGAATCAGCTGGATTAGAAATGTCAAAATTGTAAATTTTCCTTCGTTTTATATTTGCATTTAATTGACTTACTAGTGCAAAATTCAAATTCTGTGATAACCGTATGATAAATTAAAAGGTAAGCTATTTACACGTAATATTTTTTTTCGTAACAGTTGACTATAGCATGTAAAAATTTAGAGAAGAAAGTGGTGGTGTATGCCCATGTCCTGAGGGAGGGTTCCATCCCACCACCGGTGAGTTGGACATCTGGAAAGCTTTAAAGTTTGAGCTTTTAACTTTAAAAATAATATTTTATTAGTTATTAAATTTGTTTCTTAAAACACCCAATAACTAATTTGCATTAATTGATGTATGCATGTCATACATATAAATTTAACTCGACAAAGCTGAAAATGAACTGAAATTAGTACGCCCACATTTATGTCATCACTGTTATGTTTACAGAGAATGGACGTTTTCAACAAACTGTGCAATACTGTGAGCAGCACGGTTAGTAGTACTGTGAGTCAACTGTCTAGTGTTTTACCAGGAAATCCAGTTACCCGTGAATATGAAGCTACTAAACTCATCGGTAGTGCGGGACCTGGTAAGTTAATAACTACATATCATGTTATTTTTCCATGGTATGTATCTGTATATATTAAATTTTACATACATATAGGTTTACTATGGAAAATATATGCGGGATACAAAAAGTCAACCAGACAAGAAGCTGCTCTTTTTGTACTGGAGAAGAAGAGCTTAGAAAGATGGGGTGGCAAAGCCGAGAGAGAAGCATTACTAGCAAGTTTTCGTAGAGGTGTCAGTCAACTGACAAGATTGAGACATCCACGATTGCTTGTTGTACAACATCCACTAGAGGAATCGAGGTAATTAACATAGAAATCTCAAACATTGAGATATTACCTATAAGGAAAATAAACCATTGATGGTGTTCGTAAACCCTGTTTTTTGTTCTTCAAACCACGAACAAAATGATGATCACCTATTAATGCTGTTCGTAAACCCTGTTCTTTGCTCCTTAAATGACGATCAACTTTGGTTATTCCAATGGAATGCGCATTTTTTGGTGCAAGAAAACACGGTTTACGAACAGCATTATTGGTTTTTAGAGCAAGGAAACAGGGTTTAAGAACATCATTAATGGTTAGATATAATAAAATTTGAAACTATGGGTTGTGCCATACTGAAGAGAGTGGCATAGCTTGGAGAAAATCTTGCTAGTACAGGAAATATCCACTTAGGGTATTTATGGTAATCGTACTAGTCATCGGCATGCTTGCTGCAATTATCAGCAGGTGTTTACTCTTATTTTTTAATGGTACTTATTTAGAAAATGGTACTTACTTGAGAATTTTTACATTTTTACCAAAAAAAAAAAATAATAATAAGTTTAATCATCTCTTTTGTGCTAAAATTTCAAAACCCAAAAATGAGTAATAGGTTTAAAAAAATATATATAAAAAAAAACTACTGTAAGTATGGCCTGCTGATAACTAGCTATACTAGCAAGATTTTCACTGAGCCATATGACTTCATTGTAGTAATGGTACAGTATATTTATGGTATCCTTTTTTTTTTTTTTTTTTTTTTTTTTTTTTTTACTATCAAATATTAATAAGTTTATTTAAGACTAATATTGTGAACTATGCATTGCAGGGACAGTCTTGCTTTTGTCTCTGAACCTGTACAAGAGTGCCTTGCCAACTTAATAAAAGTAGACGAAGCCTTATTCCCTGTAGAAGTTCAGTATGGTCTCATGCAACTTGCAGAAGCCTTACAATTTATTCATAGAGAAGGACGTTTACTACACACAAACATCTGTCCTGAAAATATTATTGTCAATGCTTTTGGAGCATGGAAACTATCTGGATTTGAGTATTGTCTTACTGCTCTACCTGCCTCGGACCCAAGTCAGGTGTGTATACTCATAGTGGCACCCCTATTTTGTTGTCCATTTTTACATTACACATGACTGTGTTACTACAGTTTGCCATTTAAAATCAGAGTGTATTTTTCTCATAAGAAGAACATTGCAAATTTAGTTTTTGAATGGTAAAATATACTAACACAAAACGGTGTAGATATGTGGCACCTACGTAGCATGTAAATATTTTGATATAAATGGTAATTTGTATACTCAAATCAAAAAGCCTGAGCTACCTGCCATTCGACCTTTTAGGGTATCGCCCAGCCGCCCCCCTGTGAAATGCGCACGAGAAAATGGGCGTTACATTCAGGGGCGTATCCAGGATTTTGCGACGGGAGGGGTCCAGCCTATATTGAGCATAGGAAAAGGGGGGAAACCACCCCCTTTTCCTATGCTTTTTCAGACCTGACGGGGGGGGGGGGGGGAGAGTCCAGACCCCCAAACCCCCCCCCCCCCTGGATACGCCCCTGGTTACATTAGTGGTAAAACGATAAATCGGTCGAGGTTTTTTGAGTCGAGTATATGTGAATCAGGACTCAAATAATTACCTGCACTATGAAAATTTTCAATCACATTTTTTTCCTGCGTTTCTTTTTATTATCTTATTATTATGTATCCTCAGCCTGCATGGAGCTACGAGGAGCCTGATTGGTCACTTCCTGTGGTGTGCAGACCTTACTCTGACATCTGTGCTCCCGAGCTGCACGTCTCACAGAATGCATCTCCATCTAGTGATATGTTCTCCCTAGGCTGTGTTGCCTATGCTGTCTTTAGTAAGGGAAATACTCTGTTAGCAAGAGATGGTGACCCTCAGGCCCCATCAAGAAACTTAGCTAAGGTAACAAGTGAAGAATCTAAAATAATATTATGAACTAGAAATTGAATATTACTTTGTAATGTTTCAGTTAAAGCAGCTGTCAGCAGCACAACTTACCTGTATACCTGAAGGACTCAGGGAATATGTAAAAATGTTATTGAATGTTAAACCAGAGCTACGCCCAGATCCACATCAGTTTATGCAGGTAAAATTATCTCCTTTACCCCGTTATTTAGTGAACTAGTAAAGATTAATTAAAAGTAATAATAAAACAAATTCATGCAACTTAAAGGCGTAGAACACCTTGAACAAAAAAAAATGCGTAATATCCTAACAAACCTGATTGGTCCACGCGCAAGTAAACCGGGGGAGCTGTGACGTCAGTGACCGGCATTGGCATTTTCTGAATGGAAAATAAATTAGAAATCAATGACTCCGGCCAAATCAACGTTGATTTTCAGGTTTGTTAGGATATTACGCAACTTTTTTGTTCAAGGTGTTCTACGTCTTTTAAGAAAGAAAAATACTTAAAAATTTTGTTTTGCAGATTGAATACTTCCAAGAAGTAGGTGTCAAAACTCTAAACTACCTGGACTCGTTATTCCAATGGGACAACCTACAGAAATCTCAATTCTACAAAGGCCTGCCTCAAATTTTACCCAAACTTCCACATCGTGTATGCCTTCATAGGTAAGTGTGCATAATTTTCATTACAGTATTCCTATAGAAAATTATTTAAAATTGTATTTACCTCAAACAGGGTAGTACCTTGTTTGGCAAAGGAGTTTGTGAATCCAACCATGGTGCCATTTGTATTACCAAATGTACTTCAAATTGCTGAAAATTGTACAAAAGAAGAATTTGCACAGTATATTCTTCCTTCACTCATTCCTGTAATGAAAATTCAAGAGCCAGTTCAAGTAAGTTAACTCAATTAGTTAGTTAAAAGATCGCCTTATTAATTAAAAATGTAAATTTATTTGTTTAGGTTCTTCTAATCCTGATGCAAAGAATGGAGTTGCTGCTGAAGTTGACGCCTGCTGAGCATGTTCGTACTGATGTCCTGCCAGTACTGCACAGAGCACTGGACACTGCAGACCAGCAAAGTGCTCAGGAACTTTGTCTGGCTGCCATTCCTGGGGTTGCCACTCTCATTGACTATCCAGCCATGAAGAATGCTCTGATGCCTCGTATCTTGCGACTGTGTCTCTCAACGCCTCATACTTCTGTATGTTTGTGACGTAGCTCTTTACTTAATAGACTTTATTTGAGAAATTTTTTTAAATGTGATTAATATTATTTCAGCTTGTTAATGTAATAAATTTTTTAACATGCAATGATATGCATGTATATGTGAGAATAATCTAACATACGTATATGATACAATTATTATTATTATTGTTTTATAATTATTATTATTTCTTTTTTCGCTAGAGTTTGTTAACTCTAGTATTCCACCTTAGACAATTAATTATGTATCTTTCTTTCTTTAAGTATAATTTTTCTTTATGTTTCGCTTCAACACGAGCTATGCTCTCTGAAGCAAAGGTTATATGTGACATATGAAATGAACATGTTTGTAATCTATGTGTTTTAAATAATAAAAAAAAAAAAAAAAATTTGATGCTGTTGCGGATATACCATACTTATACTTTTAGCGAGTTTGCTAATTTTCATGTACAGTATCTACATTTATCGCGATAGTCATAGAAACACGTATCTACATTTATCTTGGCAACAGGTATAAAACACTTCTGCACCTGTTTTCCTATGTAGAAGTTTTTTTTTTACCTAGTGTCGCAATAAAAGTAGATATCGATCTTGTTTTGAAAAAATGGCCTATCTCGTTTTTTGTCAGTGGAAGCAAAAGGCCTATCTCGTATTTTGTCAGTGGAAGCAAAAGGCCTATCTCGTTCCCGAGCGTTATGGAGATGGCGCTCGAGATAGGCCTTTTGCTTACACTGACAAAAAACGAGATTGGCCTTTTTTTCGCAACAAGATCGATATGTGTTTCTATGCCAATTGCGATAAACGTAGATGCGTGAAAATAAGCAAACCCACTAAAAGTAGAAGTGTGGTTCAGCCGCAACAGCATCAAAATGTAGTTTTATATTTAATAAACACGTTTCAATATAATAAAATCAAAGTAAAGAAAGCACAGTTTAATAATAAATACATATTATTTTCTTTCCTTTCATTTTATGATATGAACCATTGTCTTTTGTTTTTAATATTATGATTACATTTTAATTAATACACTTGTTTTCCTTGTGTTTGTTAGGTACGAGTCAACTGTTTGGTTTGTCTCGGAAAACTGCTGGAACATTTAGATAAGTGGCTAGTATATGATCAAGTTCTACCTTTCCTTCCTAAAATCACTTCTAGAGAACCTGCAGTACTCATGGGTATCATAGGTAAAAAGAATTTTTATTATAAAAAAAAAAAAAAAAAATCGCTCTATTAAATGAGCTCTAAGTATGTAGCTCTATTGTAGTATGTAAGTTTGAAATGTGTTTTTTGTTTATATGTACTACATGATGATTTCAGGAGTTTACAAGCTAGCATTAACACTGCCCAAGCTAGGAATCAGTAAAGAAGTTTTAGCAACCCAAGTCCTGCCATTCTTGTTTCCTCTCATGGTGGAGAGTTCTCTGACGCCATCTCAGTTCAGCATGTTGGTGGCACTCATCAAAGACATGACCTCTCGTGTCGAGACAGAACAAAAAGCCAAGCTGGAGCAGATTGGAGGGATCAAGAAGGAGCAGCAGAGTACCTCAGTCTTGGCTCCACCTCCTGGTCAACTGATACAAGCTGCACCTCCGCAGACTGAGTTAGATGCATTCTTCTCTTCTCTAGGCATTGATACGAGTCCGTCCCACACTGCTGTGCCCCCTGCTCCAGCCCCAACATCAATGCCTTCATCAGGGTCTGGTTCAAGAGGCCTCAGTCTAGAGGATAAACAGAGGTTAGTATCTCAGACAAATATCATTGCATAGTTCCATAATACATCAATGTTTGTCTAATAATACAGCTTTTTATCTTTGCTAATCATGAAATAATAAGCGTTAAAATAAATAAAAAGGTTTAAAAGAAGAAACATATAGCTAGATTGCAAAAATTAAGGAAAGGAAGGTAAGCATTGACTGACAAGGATTCATTGTGTGTGAGAAAATAATATCTTAACTCAGCTCAATGTTAAAGCAGAGAGTGTAATGCTACTGTATTACACATATAAGGGTCTTTATTAGCTACATACTCATACTACATAATCCTCGTGTTAATTATAGTGGTTGGCTTGCATTTGATTTAAACTGTGTGAAGACAGCACATGACCAATTAATATAAGCATCTGTAATAAGAGTGGCTAGAACTATACAGTCATACCCTGTTATGTGAATTATATACAATACTCTATACATTTATATATTTTCCTTGGTTAGAAATTACTTTCTCTCTCAAGGCATCAGCTAATGCTACCCTTTCTCTCCCCAATTTTTACACTCATTTTCTATGTGGTTTTACTTTTTTTTTTCTTTACCCATCAAGTATCACAAAGTTAATTTTTCCATAGTATCAATAAGAATTGTAACACTATTGTTACAGTATTAATCGTGTTATTTTATTTTAAATAATGATTAAAATTATAAATAATGCTGCTTCTTTGCTACTTTTTTTGTTTGTTAAAAACGAGAGAAAAAACAAAGCTTGCTGTGTTAAAAGGTGTATTTCTTGTTATGGTACTAGATTGGCACGGCAACAAGAAGAGTCACAGAAAAGAGTGAAATCTCCCACCACTCCCAGCAATGGTGTTGGTCCCAAGTGGCCAGGTACAACTGGCATGACTACATCAACTACAAAACCCACAACTACTCCTACTCAAAACAAACCGAGCGGTGACTTGTTCATGGATGGACTTATGAAGAGTAACCTCCACCAGATGGCTATTCAGCAGCCTCAGCAATCCAGGCCTGCTTTTCCAAGTCAGCAGACCATGCCAGCTATGCAGGTACGTTACAACCTAAGTATTGCAGTTGTAGTGCAATCAGCTCACATTTAATTAAATAATAGTATTAAGACGGGTTAAATTACTGGAACTAACATCAGTTGAAATTTCTTATTTTCTTGCTGACTCTATTGTGTAAAGACTAAATTAGCCATTCTCTCTGTATCACATGGTGTAGAGCTTGCAACCACATCCTATTATTTATTGTATTGATTAAAAGTTTTTGCGTAATATAATGTTCCATGTAGCATAATGTATAATTACAGTACTTTTTGCCCTTTGATTAATTTAATAAGCCATCAATTAGATATTCACCAAGTTATTAGGATAGAACTGTATGAAAGCTACTCTAATATTGAAAGCAATATTTGACAGTAATATAAAAAAATGAAAAACTTGACAAATTTGACTGTAATGTAACTAATAATTGATGTTGTTTCCTATAGCCATCATGGCCATCAACAATGCCTGGGCTGTCATCTGGTGGTTTCCCTCGAGCACCCATGATGACAGGACAACCTTCCATGATGTCAGCACAACCCAGTATGATGACAAGCCCAATGATGTCCAATCAAAGTTCCATGATGTCCTCTCAGTCTATGATGATGTCCGCACAACCATCCATGATGTCGTCTCACACTCTGATGACCTCTCAAGCCATGATGCCTCTCCTTTCTCAACATCAACAACAACCTCAAAAACCAGCAAAGCAATTGACTGCTGCGGAAATGCAAGATCTGTTAAGCTAGTGAGTGTGATGGTGCTCTGGTATGCTTCAAATTTTTGTGAGTACACTCTAGTTACATTATAACAATTGTCTTTAACTGAACTGCTTTAACATTAAATAAATATGTGTACATCACTTATATAAATATATATATATATATATATATAGGTACCGTATTAAAATTTTGCTTTATAAGTAAAATATTATGTACAAATGAAAATGCATTTGTACCCATTAAAAAATAATGTAATATTTAACAAACTGTTGTTATATAATTATATATATCATACGTGCGCTAAGACTAAGAAAAATATTTAAGATATTAATACAAAGTATGTTGTTATTTTCATTTAATTGTTGTTAAAAAATTTAACTAAAATAAAAATGATTTGCTATTAAATTTGTGCCAGTGAAAGTGACCGGCACTAATGACTATAGTATTTACTAGTTTCAAGTACTATTTGAAGACAATATAATTCCACCACTTATTTTAAAATAATTTTAATTTGCATAAATTTAAATTGTGTACTATACGTACTTATCATTCCAATACACAGACTATTATTATTATTTTTTAAATGACTGATTACTTGTTGCTTATTTTTAAATTGGTTTATGCAATATTTAATTGCAAAGTTGATTCTTTTCCCTTAATTATTATATATTGAAACTGATAAAGGTAAAATATTTGTTAGATTTTATTACAGTTCAGTATACAGTATATTTATTATTTTTTTTTTATTTAATTGCACTTTTAAGATATGTTATAAATTTATATTATTATGTTTGTGAAATGTCACTAAGTAAGAAATAAAAATTGAGTGTAAAGAAATTTTTGCGTTTATATTTAATATATTAAAATTGATTTCTATAGTAAATCAAAGAAAAGAAAATAATATTAATAATTAATATCACTTTACATCAAAAATTATATTGTTTGGAAATTAACTCATTTAATTAATGAGCCGTGAAATTAATTACAAGTTGTGTAGGCCTCAATTAATAGAAGAAGGATGTGGTATTTTCTAATGCTGTCAATGTATCATATCTTAACTATAAGTTGAGTTGCAGAGACATGTTTTGGTGTACCAAGTTTAAAATTTTGCTGCATGATACCATAATATAGTTATATTTTTACCCAAGGCGGGAAATTAGCTATTGCGGGATTTGAATAAAAAGTTGTAAAGAATGAAAAATCTGAAATTTTGCACATTGATACATTAGGATAAGGTATCTTCAAAAATGTAAAAAATTTGGGAGGTCAGAATGCCAGATTTTAAATTATGATTTTTTTTTTTTAAATTTTTACATACATACATACATACATATCATGACGCTATTAATCCCTTTCGGGGTAAGCCAACAACACAGATGTTTTATCCTTAAAAACCCATGTTAATTTCAATAATTATTTTTTCTCAAATCCAATGGTCATGGGTTCTGAACTTTTATATCTTTAGTTAGTAGCTGTTGCTATTAATTTTCAAATATCATCATAAAGTTTGGAAGTTTACTTTTTAGGTTTTGAGATATAAATAATCTAAAAACAACTCTTAAAGGCATAGAACACCTTGAACAAAAAAGTTGCGTAATATCCTAACAAACCTGAAAATCAACGTTAATTTGGCCGGAGTTATTGATTTCTAATTTATTTTACATTCACAAAATGTCGCTCCAAGTCACTGACATCACAGCTTGCCCGGTTTACGCTGGCATGCACTAGACGAGCAGTGACGTCAGTGACCGGCAGCGGCATTTTGTGAATATAAAATAAATTAGAAATCCATGACTCCGGCCAAATCAACATTGATTTTCAGGTTTGTTAGGATATTACGCAACTTTTTTGTTCAAGGTGTTCTACGCCTTTAAGATACTACAACAATAAAATTTAAACTGTTAGAGTGTTTGTCTTATAGTTAGACCACACAATTAGGCTACAAAATTTTATCAATAGCTGAAGAAAATGATTATTTTTTATTTTCACATATAATCGAATTAAAAATAGTAATATAATAAAAAAAAACTAACACAAGTAATTTGATGAATAGGTAGCAATTTTATTGAACAAATTATGATGAAATACAAATTTGATATGTTACATAAAATATTAATTAGAATTATTATAAACCTAGCTAAGACTAAATTAAAAATCATGTATTTATATATTTTTAAAACATAAAAATTAAAATAATTCTTAAATTCATAAAAATGTACTATGCGGTGGAATATTTTATTATTGATTGGAATATAATAATAATACCATTGCCCTAAAATCTATGAGATTTCTTAAATTGCTTTTCATTATTTTGGGAATTTTGAGGTGATTTAATGGAATACTTAACTCCCATAAATAGCAACTACAATTATTTAACAAAATAAAGTTACATTTTTTTTATTGCTTTTTGATGAAATATTGTATAGCAGTAAAATGCTTTTTATTTTGTTTTATATAAATGCAAAAGCACCACTTTTGTTTTGTTTGCAATACAAATACCTGTATCAAAATATTGAGCTTAAATTGCGTTAAGGCACGTTAGTTTAGAACACATTTTTAAAAATCAATTACAAGGT
This sequence comes from Ecdyonurus torrentis, assembly GCA_949318235.1. Lineage (NCBI taxonomy): Eukaryota > Metazoa > Arthropoda > Insecta > Ephemeroptera > Heptageniidae > Ecdyonurus > Ecdyonurus torrentis. The sequence goes on along the minus strand of OX439130.1, from coordinate 23,126,685 downwards.
GTTATTCTTCTTCTTCTTCTTTTTTCTTTTTACCTTTTTCATACATTTTTTGTTTATTTTGTTTATGAAAAGAATAAAAATAGTTATGACTACATAGCTTGTTTTTGCCTATCTATTTTTTCTTAATATACATAAATGAGATAACACCATATGTTACTGATTTTTATGTGTAACAATTTTTTTTGTTGCAAGAAAGCAGCAATAGTATTGAGGGAGCATAAAATGGGCACTTAATCTTATTATATAATATCTACAATTAGAAATCATTATATTTAATATACACAAAAATGTTGGCTTTTTATCTAAAGAAAAACTTCAACTTGAGCCAGAGCTATATCACAATAAAGGTATCCTCGGATGAAAAGTTGCACGTAATATGATTGACAATGGACCACTTGCAAAAAACGTTTTGTTAATTGTTGTGACGTATTTATAACCATTTTTCTATAAGAAATGCATTAAGAATTTTTAAATTTATATAAAATAGTTCGTCCATTGCAAGTAGTTCATTAATTTTTGTGTGGGATTATTTATTATTGTTATTTTTTCATCATCACAAATTTATTAAGGCATCAAATTATAAGGCACTTTTAAAACTATAAAAAAGTCATTATTACGTATTAAATTTTAAGATGATTAAAATCAATATTATAAATATCGAAATAATAAAATATATTTTTTAAAATGTTTTCTTATAATTATACAAAGCAACTAATTAATTGCGTCATGCACAAAAAGTAATGTGATTGCGTGCGGTAACAAGTGGCTTAAAGTCTTGTTCACATGGCGCAATATTTTCAAAGTGCAATTAATTTCTATAATAAAAATCTCCATTTAAAATTATCATGGTATTAAATTTATTGTATACAGTGAAAATATTGCTTCATACGAACAGACAATTAAATGCTAATCTATTTCACTATAGCTTTATCGCAAAATTTGTATAATGAATTATGTTGAAATGGTTAGAGCTGGTCATCATTAGGTGACTCAGGAGTTTGGTCTAGAGCAAGAAGAGGGACGCCTCCACGTTGTAGCATCCCCACAGGCGAGCCTTGACCTCCCGGCTCACTTGTCACACGTCTTAACCCACCACCAAAATGCAGTAAGCTGCCAACACCTCCGCGTACCGTTGAATCCACTGAAACACATAATTAAATATGCGTAAATTTCATAACTTTGAATTTCTTTTGGTGATTGTGTTTATATTATAATTCTTACTTTTGCCTTGTTTTGAGTGATCTTATCATATCTCTTAAGGGCATTGTCTTACTTTTTTTTGGGTGCAATATTTTAATTTTCCTTGAAGTTTTATTATTCAACATTAGATATATATTTTTAAACACGCTAATATTATAGCTGGAAGCAATAGATGAAAATTTGGTATCTAGATCTTTACCTGATTGTCTGAGTTCCTCTTGAATGCGATGAAAATGCTCGAGGTCGCGAGCGCTGCAGAGTGGTGTCTCAACCTCGTATGTATTATTGAAAAGACTGTAGTCCACCTCGTAACCTCCACGTTCCTTACTGAACGAGACGAGTGGTTGAAAACGGTGACCCCAAAGAACCTCCGCAGGTAAATATGAAGAACGAGCTTGGGTAGTTTGACCTGTACTCTCTATACATCCTTCTAAAATAACAACGATTTCAAATCTATCTCGTATCATATCAGCTGCTGACATTGAATATAATGGACTTGTTGAATCAATACGATGTACTACAGTCATTGGCCAAATAAAGAATATATTACTCTGATCACTATCAGCTCCTACTATTAATTCATGTTGGTACATTGATAATAATTCGCCCTCTTTAGTCTGCCGAGAGCGTATTAGTTGTGCGCGAATCCCTGCTCCTATAATGTGTGACTTCCTCATATCCCCTACACGAAACATAAGGCACAATTGTCCATCACGTTGACAAATTACTGCATGACGACTAAATAATAAAGTTTGTGTTCTTTTTTTAGGACGTGACATTTTAGCAAAAACAATGCCAACCATAAAAGCTTGAATCATAACTCCTGTAATACTCTGAAGGCACATTATAAATATTGCTTCAGGACATTCTTCAGTAGTTGAACGTGAACCATAACCAATGGTATGTTGAGTTTCAACAGAGAAAAGGAAGCATGAGGCAAAATTATATATATTGACTACACAAGGCGTCCAATTAGATTCTTCTTGGCTGTCAGGTAGATGGTTTAGCTCGAAATCTCCATGACTAAAGGAGATGAGCCACCAGATGACTGCAAAGCCAAGCCAGGACAAGACAAAGCTGAGTGCGAACACTAGTAATGTCCACCGCCACTGTACGTCCACCAATGTCGTGAAAATATCCTGCAAATATCGTAAGCGTCGCTTGGAGATGTTGGTCTGGACCACATTGCAGTCACCGTTTTTGAACACAACTCGGCGGCGTGGTTTGCGGCTACCTCCACTTCTGTGGCGGACTCTGTAACATAAAAGATACAAAACTTTCGTTAGTACTGACATTTTTTTTCATCACAAAAAAAGCATTTATTTGTTTTGCGAATTATTATATAACAAAAAATAAATATTACTTTAATATTTTTGATTTGTAAAATAAATATCAAAATTAAAGATTATTACAAATATTATGGTATATGGAGGAGTATTCTCTATATACTCGTAATATACAATTAAAAACTAAAAAGTTTACACATACTCTATATCTTAAACTTGATTATAATATTAATCAACAAACAGTAAAAAAGTAAACAACACAATGATAAGGTAAAAGAACATACACGTGTTTTAATTTGATTAGAAATTTCTTGATATTATAATATGTAACTGATAGCTGTCAAAGATATACAATTATTTTTATTATTTGCTTTATATTTATTATTAAATATATTCGCAGGAATATAATTTTCGCTGTATATAATATAAATATACTGACCACTATACTCTATCATACCACGACGAGTATAGATAACATAACATAGCGTCAGTCTTCGACGTTATCAACTCTCTCGTTTGTAAGGCTATATTATTACAACGTGAAATAAGTTTTCTGCGCTGTATATAAATGTATAAATGCATATCACTGTCATAAAACACTCGCGGGTCATATTATTGAGAGGAGAACCCTCGGTCATGCAACATCACTTTAAAAATATATTATATTATAATGCATGGGAATAAAAGATCCCACTATATAGATTATAACTGCAGTTTTTCAATTAATGAATCATGATATTAAAGGATTCATATTATTATTATTATTATTAAATGCGGGAAGACCGTATATTTGATTGAGAAGGAAAAGAAGTACCGAGCTGGTTTGAACTGTTTGAAGTGCCGATGTTGCGGTTCAACATTGCCAGGAAAAGCAGGGGCACTCCACGGTCTTGTGAGCACCGCAGATTGTAGTGGCCACAAGAAATCATCCCCACGGTCTAATTCATCTTCACTGTCTACCAGAAGTAAGGACAATGAAGGCTCGGAACTTGGTCCTTGTAGCATGAGTTTTGGTGGTGGATTCGTAGATCCGGCAGCGGTCACCTGCATTTGCGTATTTTTCTTATATCAATTATTATAATTTTGATTAAGTCAGCGTTTTTTCCCCCTCTGTTTTATTACTTTAATTATAAATAAAAAAAATCATCTCGGTTCAAAGGAATAGCATTGATATATGTATATATATATATATATATATATATATATATATATATATATATATATATATAATATATATATATATATATATATATATATATAAAAATAATATATATATATATATATATATATATATATATATATATATAATTTATTTCATTAAATCAAATCTATAAAAGAGAAGACCATTCAATCGCACGTCTATTAAATTCTACATTACTTTACTTCTTTTATAAAATATATAATTTAAAAAAATTAAGCAAGTAAATGGTATACATTCATTTGGCTTTAATATTATCTTACCATCGTTGTCACCTTAAAAATAATATTTTAGCTTTTAAAATACTATTAGTCTATTACTGTATATTACTTGATCGCGAAGAAAATAAAAAGTGTCAAGTCATTGCACACTTGTTTCAATTTCCAGACTAATTTTTCACTATTTTATGGAATGCGTGACTTTCATAGTAGTGCATTCCCTTACACAAAAAATTGATAAGCCTTTACGGTCACTTGATAACGTTACCATGGTAACGAGCTGCAACTCCACAACAGGATGCTTTTTTTTTTTTTTTTTTTTTTTTTTAAACACGTAATTTTGCAATCATCGTACATATACTTCTCATAATATATAAAACGAAGAAATAGTAAGATATTTATAAAGTATTTAATTGTTATTATGAAATAACATGACTTTTTACATTAATTTATGCAAGGCTTATAAAGACGTATATTATTACATTTTATACGAGTTGACAGGGACATAATTATTGTTATTATTAATTGTTAACATAAACAATATTATTATATTAATTCCCACCCTAGAATTGTTAGGTAAATAAGTAAAAATTATTATTTACATATTTAAATAAACTATACTTGTTTTAAAAGAGGTTAATTAACGCGATGACAATATATTTTCACCTTTTTCTAAAAAAAAAAAAAAAAAAAAAAAAAAATGCATTTTAAGGGTTGTATATAGATGGCTTGTATCTCAAAATCTAAAAAGAAAACTGACAAATTTTATGATGCCATTTGAAAGTTAATGGTAACAGCTACCTATGATAAAATTTTCGGAACCCGTGACCATCAGATAAGAGAAAAAATAATTATTGAAATTAACATGGGCTCTTATGGGACTAAAACTTCAAAAAATTGTTATTAAAAATTTAGCATGGTGACCCCCCAAAATTTTTATATTTTTGAAGATACCTAATCCTAATGTATCACTGAACAAAATTTCAGATTTTTCTGTCTTTACAAATTTTTAGTCAAATCCCGCAGTAGCTGATTTCCCGCCTTAATAACTAAAAACTTATATGTTGATGCGTATATTGATAAATTTATGGATGCAAAAAAATCAATATGATAATCGCAAGTTTTAATATTTGGTATGATTTTTAGTCGCTTTGCATTCAACTTTAAAATTACATTACCTACAGATTTTACGTGGAAAGAGACATAATCTAAACAGGTCAAAAACATGAATAAAAACAACATGTCCTGAATAATTATTAATGTACGCCGGCATGTAACTTTTTCATTCCAAAATAAACTTCAATTACACGAAGAACATCACCCACTCATTTTCTTACATTGAACTTCTTGCTTAAAATTAAAATAATATAATTATAACTTAAAAGACTTCAAAGATTTATAAATATTATTAAAAAGTTGCTCAATGAAAGCAAAGTGGTAATAAAAATGTCCACGCTTTAGTGACGTCATAAACTGTATTAATCAACAATGTATTTTGTCACCACGTGACACTCACTCACGATAACTATTTTTTTTTTCTTCTTTATGCTTGAATGCATTTGTCCCAATGCACTTGGCACCTCTCACCAAACTTTCAAGGCAATTTACATTAAGTTTCGACAGATTCTGTAATAAATAGCTTAGCCGTTTATACACATTAGCCTACTTTTTTTCTATATAACTATAATATGGTATTGTTATCTGAATAATAATGAGAAAAAGACATCTTCATTTGCATTATAAAATAATAAACATATCCAGAAATTGCTATTAATATTATAATTATTTTATTATCTTGATGTTGCAAAAATCAAGTATTATTTAGCTAAAACCAGAATTATTATAATAGTACCGTAAAATATTTCCACTTTCAAAAATTCTAAAATGTTATGACAGAAAAAAAAAAAATTAAATGACGTGCCTAATAATTTTTATACAATTATTTTTCTATAAATTTTGCAAAAGAATCGGAATGTATAATATCCCTCAGGTATGGTTAACTTAATTCTCACGAATTTTGTGGCTATGAGTTTTTTATTTCTCTAAAAACATTTGTGGTTTATATTATATGCCCACCTGCAGAGTGCTAATTGAAACAAAAGTTCGTAAGGTTTTTACTGCCCGCAGCGTCTTACGATTGTTTACACTTTCAAACATCGAGTGAAATATATTATTATTATTTTCAATAGAAATGAGAAATGGTATATAAAATTTGTGAATTTTATTTGACCACGAATGTTACATTTAAACGAGGATATTACGTGGTCAAGCATCATCATATTGACCTTGCATTTACGTACGTGGTGTGAGATTGAAAGGAACTCAAGCACGGATGTTTATACAAATGCATACGTTTTAATTATTGCATTTTGCAGTCATAAAAAAGTGTATTTTAAGTATGCAGAATACTGCAGTCACGATATTTACTTTTGGTCTTTTATCACAGAAAAATTATTACGATGCTGAAGAACTAATTTAAAATGTGGAATTCAATTAACAAAATTTAAGCAGTAACGGCAATTACACATTACTCACATTAGTATATTAAATTTATAGTTTTAGATTTTAATTGTAAATTGTAACTCTCTCTCTCTCTCTCTCTCTCTCTCTCTCTCTCTCTCTCTCTCTCTCTCTCGTTCACTCATCAATGAAAATCATTGGTTTAAAGTTCACAAGAAAAAGTAACTTGTATGATAAATCAGCTCTTTTAAAAGTAGAACATTAGGATGACAGCATATAAACAACAAGAGGGTGTAAAAAAATTAAATGGGTCATTGTTGCACAATAATATTACTCTTAAATTATGTGACAACAAAATTTTCTGGACTATTTATAGTAAACAACAATTTCTGGATGCATATTATTATTATTATTTGCATTTCTGTACATCTTAATATTAAAAAAAAAGTTTAAAAATGATTTCTACACGTTGATTTAATATTTAATAAAAATGATGTAAATTGAAGCAGTATAAACATAAATTAAAAATTCTCATTCTTAAAACTTTCACTCGCCAACCCCTTAAATCTAAAAAATAAAAATAAAAAGTAATTAATTTTCTATTATTTCTAAAATATAACTTTGCATATTATAACTTTCAAATCCTTTTGTAAATCACAATGCACATACATACACAATAAAATAATTATCTTTTAGTTCTATTTGACGTCTAATATGTTTTTAAAACAAAACCGTTATAAATATATATGAATATATATGTATAATATTACTGTATATCTTAATCCAATATGTTTTTCTCTATATATTCTATCTTTATGCAAACGAACACAAAGTTATAGTAAATATAATATGTATAATATAAAGGAGCTGTCTTGAATAAATAATTAAATTATATTTTCTGTAAGTTATAATGTTTATAGTATGAGTAATTAAACTCTCACTATATGGTATTATCTCTTCATATATAACATACGTATATACGTCAATTTTTGTTATATTTATTTTATAATGCTTTGTTGTCACTTACAAGATTATAACTCCTATATGGCTTATCTGCATTATAGTTGGAGGACACAACTGAAATTGCATACAATTTATATACACCACTCCTTATGACATCTCATATTATACAGTTATGTTTCTGTATAATTATTTAGAGAGATTGTATAAGACATTTGCATATTGTGGACCAAAATGTTGAATTTTAGCCTTTTTGTACATAGGGCAAATTTTGTGGATCATATATGAATGAGGAAGAAGATTTTTTTTTAACCCCCACTTTTTATGACATTTTTTAAAAAAACGTTAAAAAAATTTTGAGGCGATATTTTTTCTTAGAACGATTGGAGCATGGGAAGTATTTTTAATTAATTTTTGAAAATGGACCTAAAAAGCCTGTGGCGTCATCAATCGGGCATTTATTTAGGAAAGTATTGACCGTAGAAGGTTCAGTAGACAGTTTTTTGAAATCCTGAGGTCGAGCTGATTTCATTAAACTGGCTACTGAACCTCGAACGATTAGTATTTGCCGAGAAAAAAGTGGACTGATGACGTCACAAGTTTTCTAGGCCGATTTTCAAAAAAATGAATTAAAAATACTTCGCATGCTCCAATCGTCCTAAGAAAAAATACCACCTCAAAAAATTTTAAAGCTCTTTCCAAAAGTATCATTAACTAACTAAAAAAAAAAAAAAAAAAAAAAAAAAAAAAAAAAATCACCTTCCTCATTCACAAATTTTTTACTTAAGAAATTTGAAAGATTTAATTGTGTTACTCGTACATTAACAAACAAATAAATAATGCTTGAAAAATAAATGAAACCACAATATTTTAGAATAATTAAATGAGAAATTTGTATAGTTTTTAATCAGTTGTTAAGATCCTTAAAAAGTGATTCATAATATTGAAATCAGATCTTGGAAAAATGTTTCTACATTCAAAATTTACGAATTTTAAGCAGCAAAAAACCAACCTCACTTTTTTAAATTTTACTTTAATTGGATGAATTTTAGGCTCATATAAAACTACTCATCATTTATTCCCCAATCCTTCTCAAAGATTATTACCAAAGATTAAGATTTATGTATATCGAACTTATTATGTTAATTTATAACATTCTGTAAAATATTTTTTATTGTTATTTTATGATATAATTGAATTAAAAAACGATATCAGTGAATCTTCCTTGGCTCTTGACTATAGAGCTCATCACCGCAGCATTATTTAGCTCTAACTTTGCAAGAAATAAATATCGTGGGGGTCAAAGTTGAAGCGTGCGCACACTCGCTCTAGAGCTCCTGCCGAGGTCAGATCTACTTGCAAATAATAAATCGGAAATATCAGCTGACATTAAAGAATATATTATGTTCTTAATAAAATAATCACCATATATTATTATAGCTCTTTTGTGCATCTATTTGATTAAATTATAATAAAATGCATCAATAGAATAACAATAACATAAACGTCGTAGTGATATTATTATTATATAGATTTTTATAATTTATGCATTAACTTTATTGCTATTTTATTACTTTATCCTGAAATGTTATAAATTATTATTTCTGTGATGACTGTTGAAATTCATTCTTTATAATTTAGATTTGACAAGTTTTTTTTTTCCCCCGATCACCATTTTTAGATAGGAATACTTATTTAATTTTTTAAATAAATTACTTGTAGAATATACAATAATTATTATTATTTCAAAAGAATTATTAATAACAATTAAATGAGACCAAAACAGGAAAATTATCTATACGTATATAATTGGTATGTAATTATTTGATTGGCAATTACTTTTTTTTTAATAACTTTTTAATTAACATAATGCTACCTACATGTTAATATTTTCTTATGACCAACTGAAATTAAAATTGTTAATTAAACCATTATTAAAAGAATGTAATTATAGAATCATTACACATAACTTTATTTAGAGATATAATCAACGCCTCGTTGTTACAATTTGAGAGATGTGGTAATGATTTTAATTTTTTTCAATTCATGACCTGTTGCGAAACTTCCAGGAAATTAATAATTATAATTTTATAACACTTAAAACATTTTCTGTTAAGTACTTCATTGCCAGGATGACAAAGATTTATTATGTAAATTTTATTATAATATATTAAAATAATAATATTCTTCCCTTTTTATACATAAAACTATTCTGTATGATAATTTTACAATATTTTATTTATTTCAATTATTATATAAAATATTGGTGAATGTATTTTCTTACAAAAAAAGGATAAAGTTTCTTTGATCATAAAAGTGTCATTCGTGCTTTTTCTTGCTTGACCTCTGACCTTAGTTAGTTAACTTAGCGTGAGATCAGTGAGGAAGTGGCGGACAAAAGACGTATATATATATTTATATTTATACTCGCCATGATCAGACTTTAAAAAAAAAACTTCTCGAGCTCTAGTGAGAGTATTGTGTCTCCATTATCAATGATTACCACTTCACCGCCGTTCATCATGATATATTATATGCAAATTTATAGCACGAGCTTCATCATGGGTCAAACACATTTAAAATAATCAAGTTAAATAAATTTTAGTTTTAAGTAATAGAAAAATGTAATAATTATGTCTTGAGATATTTCAATATGAAGTTTTGTAATTAAGAATTTTATTAAACTATTACTTTTTTTTTCCCCGTTCATGAATAATTAAAGTAGTATTACATACCAAATCAGTTATAAAATATTGATAGATGTCTATACTATTAAAGTGCAAAATTTTATGATTCTCTGCCGTTGATTCTTATAAAAATGTGAAAAATGATGCAGTGTTTAAAAATGTCGTTAATTTTTCATATCAAATAAGTATTGTACAACATTAGAGCCTATTTTAGTAAAAATTATATAAAACTGTTAATAGAATCATTAGTTATGATAATCTTAAAATAATAATAACTTTTGAGTCGATTGTAAATAGTTTTAAAAAAATTTAAGTTCTACAATTATTGTTATAAATTGACAAAACAAATTGTAACGTTACACTATATATGTAAAGTGTCATGTTATGCTTCGCATGTCTAAATAAATATAATTGCGTGTAAGTGGTTGCAATCTTTAAAGTAGAGATATTAAAGGCATAGACCACATAAAACACCATGTGCTTTTTAATGAATAAACACGAAATGGGATCTTCAAAACTGATTACAATTTTTACCAGAAAGTTAATGTAGCCCCACGAGAAAGCGTGAAAATACTGTAAAGTATGCAATTTGCGTGAAAATTCATGTTTATGACGTCAGAAACATGCAAAAACTAGTATAAAAATTTTGTGCGGGCTGCATAAATCGTATTTTCTGATCATTGCTATACGGGGGCTACTGTTGGGTTTTGAGACAAACTAGTGTTATTTATGTAAATCCCATCAATTGTTTTGTGATACAAATGCTTAGGTTTTTCTCTGGTCTATTCTTTTAAGGATATAATATACAATTATATAGATCATCATTTCTAATTTATATATGCAGAAGTGCATTGCTATTAGCTTAAAAAAGTGGGAGTAATGAGCTAATGAGTATAAAACGTAAAAATAAACATGAATAAACTTGAAAATGTAAAAATCTATGCATTTAGAAGTATAGAACCAGAGCATTATATTATAATTATGATAAAAATGCTCATTATTTTGTTCTGTATACTGCGATCGTGATTTTAACATTAGCATAATTAATCTACCCATTGAAAAAGCTATCAGTATCATGTCAGAGATTGAAAGTATTACTACCCCACCGTGATATTTTACTATGCCGATATGTGTCGGGAAAGCTTTGTTCTTTGTCAGTTTTTGCGATAAATGTTTATTATTATTGTATTTTTTTACTTTTCTAACAGCCTACATACCGTTTGTATCTATTGAGTTTGACAATAATGAATTACACTACATACATTGCGCTATTTAATTTAATTGCGAGAAATTGGCTATTGCGGGATTTTGACTAAAAAGTTGTAAATAATAATAATAAAAATCTGAAATTTTGCAAAGTGATATATTAGGATAAGGGTATTATACAGTATGTTTAAAAATGTAAAAAATTTGGGAGGCCACCAAGCTAAATTTTAAATGAAATTTTTTTTTGAAGTTTTAGTCCCACAATAGTCCCACAATTAGTCCCACAATTGGGCTGCCTATGTTAATTTTTAATTAATTTTTCTCTTATGTGATCATTACCGGTTCTGAAAATTTTATTATATAGTAGAGGCAGCTGTAGCTATTAACTTTCAAATGGCATCATAAAGTTTCTAAGTTTTCTTTTTAGATTTTGAGATACAAGCCATCTAAATACAACCCTTATTAAAATCAAATTTATATCAGTCTTAAATCAATAAATAATCGATACAATGCCTATTACTTGCTTTAAGAAGAACAGTTAAATGATTTGATTAAAAAAAAATGAAAGGGCTTTAAATATTAAACTTTTGAAAGAATTTTTTAAATTTTAAATAATAAAAAGTATAAAACAGATTATTGTTAGTTTTAGCCTTATTTGTATCTGTAAAAACAATATTATAGAAATACAAATAAAGGGTAAACTTGATGATATAAGCAATAACCTCGACTTTGGTGTGCATGTATAAAATATTAACGTTTCTAATTATCTAACAAAATTTCGCAACACCAGTATAAAATAATAATAATAATGAAACCAGATTTTTGCAGACACACATTAGTTTCTGTTGACTCACATTCTTCAGGCAAAAAAAAAAAAATAATAAAAAAAATCCAAGATTATTATGGTAATTCTTAACAGTTAGGCTATAATATCAAAAGTAATAAAATAAGATATTATAAATAGATAAAGATTAACACGTTTGAAATAATCCATTATTACTAGATTATCTTTTTTCAATTTCTTATATTAACAGGTTGTTTTATAGAGATTGTAAAAAAAAAAAAAAAAAAAAAAAAAAAAAAAAAAAAAAAAAAAGTTTCATAGATATGTACATTTTTTTTGCTTGAAGGCATATCAAGTCGCGTGATAATAATAATAAATGAAGCACTTAAGCTAGAGAATAATTTTAAGTACATGATTTACTTGAAGCATAATATGTTGTACTATAAGTAGTATTACTTCTCTCTGTCTCAACCCTTCGCTCTATATTATACATGTAGATAAAGCACTTAAAAAGTAATGAAACTTGTCATGCTGATCCTTTATTATATAGTTTTTTCTTTTATATTATTATCAACTACGTCTTATATTATTTATAAATGAAATTAAAAGAAATATTTGTAATAATAACATAGTAGAAATATTTTAGTGGAATAAAATTAAATAGAAATCATTTCAACATAAATTTTTTGATATAAACATAGTTAATTTTTATTAACTATATACTTTCTTATTTTTGTTTATTCTATATTGTGCTGTAACTTTTTTTTTATGCTGATATGAGTGATACGGCGCAGCTGTGGACCAGAGAAAAATAAATTCATCTTATGGTTTGTTGCTAACCCATATATATATAATATACAGACAGCCCTCTGTTATTTGATTACTCAAATTATCATATTGTTAATGTCGTGATAGTATGACATATCACAATGAAAAATTAAAATAAACAATCATAATATTATTAACTAACTCTTTGATAAATATAAATTGAATAATATAACTTTTATAATTAAGTCAAATAATTTAATGTATGTATAACCAGCAATATGATGTAATATATTAAGAAGTAATTACTTTAGTTGTGCTTTCGATTTGTTTTTTTATCATTATTTTAAATATTAGATGAATAAGATTTTCTTTCTACGAAACACAAAAAGTGATACTGATAATAAAATGTTAAAAATAAGCTTGTAAAAGTGTAAAGCGTGTGTATATTTGTGTGAGCTTTTTTCTTACGCATTTTAAAACTATATTATAGTTTATATTATTAAATTTTAGTTTCAAACAAATTATCCATATATGGAATAATTCTGTCAGCTACAAAGTGTAAGATGTGCAACATTAACTTTGTATATATAAAACTTTACAGCTTTCGATGACATCATGTTGCAAGTATTATGTAGTCCTTAAAAAAATTATATAATAATATTATATATATATATAAAAACTTTGATAAACAAGTATTGAAACTGATACAAAACTATAGCATAGAACGTACTTGATTTACAAACCAATAAAAAATAAATATTATGTCTGTAACTTACTTTACGTGTTACATTTCTTCGGTCTATTGAAAATATTAAGTGGTTACGTTTTTCATAACATTTTTTTTTGCTTGTAAAACTCACACCATCATAACAAGTTTCTCGGATTTCATTTTCATTTCAGCTTTGTTATATGTCCCAGAAATATTAAATTTCATGAATTTATTTTGTTTTGAATTTATGTTTAACAACAATAGTTAGACTTTTTTTTTAATTTATACTATTTGGAAATGCGTCTTAATAAAATATTTTAGCACTCATGTTTCTCTTTCTCTATAAAAAATTTGTTAAAAATTGCGAACTAATTTTTCGCGTAAAGCTTATATTTTATATAAGATCTTAAAATATTTTCAACTGTCTTATTGAAACATAATTTTGAGTAATTCTAAAATGCTCTTACATGAAATTTATTGCTCCCTTTTTTTAATTGCACGCATATAATCCAAAATTAAACTGTGATCCCTATAAAGTAATCAAATTTTTACAAGTTATGCCTTTGAAACAATAAAATAATTTTTGTTCACTGAAGTACGAATTGTTATAACTTTACACTTCAGAACTATAAGCAGCTTACATAATTTAGTCTTATTTAAAGTAATTCAGATGTATAATTATTCTTTTTAAAGAGCACTTTTTAACATACTTCATAATTCTTAAAATTATAATATACGGGATGGACTGTCTTTTTTCTTAGTAATTTAAATAATAAATAAAATAGAAGTTTCTAGAATTGAAACCACAAGTATCCTGTAAACAAATTAACATTTTTCTTCGTTAGCAAAATTCAGTCATATATTATAATTACAGACGTGATAAATTATTTTAGTTTGATATAAAACTAAATTATTATATAATTATGAGGCAAAAAAATATAATATATATATATATATGACGCAATTGTAGAACAAGTAAAGTCGCTCCTTACATTAGTTTTGTTAATTAGCGTCAAGTTGTTATACGTTCTGCATATATACACAACAAGACAAGACGGTCATCACAGTTTCAAGAGTAATGAATTTAGTAACAACAAACAATAGACAAAAAACTGCACTTTCTATACATATCTCGTATATCTGCGATCAATATTATGTTGCATTCTTTATATAATTAAAAATGCAATCTTGCATTAGAGAAATTGAATTACAAATGCAAAAATACACGGTATATATAATATACAAATAGGTTTACATATAAAATTATTGCTAGCTAATGTAATATATAAAATATGATTGGAATTTCAATTGCGTATTTTTGTTATTGTAAGCTAAAATTGTGTGTAATATAAATATAAAATAATAAAAAGCTTTTTCTGCAAAAAAGTAGAACAATATGATATATTATATCCCGGACCTACCTATATATAGATGTAATTGCTAAAATAATCAATAATGGTCAAGATAAAATAAATTGTTGAGGACATTTTTCGTGGTATTGAAATAGGGAAACACTCGAGATCTGCTTGCCATGTTGTGTTTATACTTTCCCTTATGCTTTATGCTTGCATCAACTTTTTTTTTTTTTTTTTTTTTTTTTTTAATTTACAGTCATAGCAATACTTTTACTCTGAATCATCTTAAATTTTCAAGTGGGTGTTAATATAAGTTTAAAATTAGATATTAAAGTATGTACTACACGTACTGTACTATAGGTGTGTACTGAAATACTAATAAATGATACATAAAATAATAATTATGCGGAACAAGGAAACCAAGCGTAACCAACAAAAGTTTTTTTTTTCCAAGGACGTAATTTTTTTCAGTTTTTAAGAATAAAGTTTCGTGTTTTTTTTTAACGATGATCAAATATCTATTTGCTTGTTATCAATTGATATTTCGTAATATATATAATATTTTATTAGAGAAAAGTTTGATAAGAAATTTTAAGATAAAGTATTAATCCTCGAAGTTCAGAAAAAAAAAAAAGAGTTAAAAAGTCCACAAGTTAAAATATTGTAAGTAATATTTTTCATTCTTTTTATTAAGACATTTATTGTCCCGGATTTATTTATTCGTTGACAGCTATAGTCTACAGATTGACAAACTTAATCTGTATAATACTGTTGTATATTTCTTTGAAATAACTATCATAAATTAATTTAACGCTAAAATGGTACGAGGAAAAAAAATAATATATTTCTTACCTGAGACCCATTGATGATGATGCATTACTGGTGATTGTATTATGACGAGGTAAAGTTGCGTTTGTTGCATTTAGAAGTGCAGTAGTTGGCACACCAGAATTATTTATTGTAGAATTATTGACTGCTGGTTGTATTGTAATTGCTGTAGAACCTATTTTACAAGGTGAATTTTTGTTTCCTATGTTGTTACCCAAGAGTGGAGTTTCACCCCCTGTCTCATCTTCTTCATGGTGAGGAGATGGTGGTGGTTTCATCTCTTCTGCATAACTTGTAGTAAATTTTTTGGCTCACCACTAAAGTGTCAGTGCTCACTTACAATATTATATGTATAAGCTCCTTATTTTTAAGTAACCAAATAATAATAATAATATTATATTATGTGAAGTGATGAGATGAGTGAGTGATACCAACACTTGGTACCCACTGACTGACGACTTGAGTGACTGACTGACTTGACTTGATCGACGTTCTGTCACGACCGCTTGCCTCTGCCCTCTGCTTCATTCTCTTTCCCCCCTACTCCTTTGCGGGAGGCAAATGTTAGCGACATTTTTATATAGATATAGTACTGGTGTGGTATTATTTACAATATTTATTTATATATTATTAAAGTTTTTAAATATAATGATTAAATAATTAAAAGGACGGATTAAAAAAAAAAAAGTAAAATATATATTCACAATGATATAGATGTAGGAGTTATCTGTAACAAAAGATGTTTAGAATAGAAAATATTAGTCAAAACAAAATGAAAAAAGGAATGGAAGGATTTTTTTTTTTAATGTAGAATTATATTTTTTTTAAAAAAATTGAAAATAATATAAACGGTTGAGTGAAGAGTGAAATAAGCGTTACTTTAGATCGGTAGTTTGTGCAGTGAACGTGAGACGAGTGCAAATTTTATAAGACTTACAAGTTGAACGTGTCAGAAAAAAAAAAAAAAAAAAAAAAAACTACAAAAAGCTTTAACAAAAATTTCAGCGAAGCCTCCTCCACTAGTTTGATATTCATAGGAGATATTTTGTCTAGAAGCAAAAGTAGAAGTAATTCTACTTACAAGAAAATAAATTAACATACGCAATATAAACATTAAATTTTATAATCTTTATTGTTAAAAACATAATATTAAAAAAATTATTGCAATAAAATAAAAGATAAATGTAAAACATAAATCGCAAACAAGAAAAAGAAACATGACTTGCGGTGGATCTTAAATAATCCACTTAAGCCACACATCAAGCTACAATATTGACAGATTTAATTAAGTGTTTCAGAGTTAATATGTACATAACTTGTAATCTCTCTTTTTTTTTCTTGTCACTTACAATGTATAACGCCCAAGAATTATTTGCTAATATACTGTCAAATTATAATTTTTCATAAAGTCATTATAACAAAGTATAATAGTATATAAGTAAGACATTGGGCGTAAAATGAATAATATTTAATTATTTTCTTCTATAATTTAGTGTCAAGAAATTCTCATTATTATAAACACCAATTTGTTAAAATTTATGTTGGAAAAGGTCAGTGTCACCCATTAATTTACTTTTTTTTTTTTTTTTTTTTTTTTTTGCCTCAAGGTATTATTAATTAATTTTAACAAGACACTTTTTATTTATTTCTCACTTTTTCAATTTCTTTATTCAATAAGTGGCGAAGTTAAATTAGAATGATTTCACAAGAGAGAGAGAGAGAGAGAGAGAGAGAAGTATCGTCACAAGTTATAGTTGAAGAGTCACAGATTTTAATGAGAGTTTTTGAAGCGTTTACATTTTTCTAAAAAAAAAAAAAAAAAAAAAACATTATTGTGGGAGGTAAAGTTGAATTAAAGTACAATGTAATTGAGATCGGTATGTATGTAACGTACAGAGTACAGAGCCATGTAAGTGTCTGCAAGTTTCGCGCACCCGGTGGTAGAAATACAACCTTGCTAGTGGCATTGTGAACCTTGGAAACTCCACTCTCAGAAATAAAAGAGAAGAATTTTTGCGCTCTGTCTGTTGTTGCTATGTCGAACTGAACGTAACAAAATTTAGATACGTCTGTATCTACTTATTTACCTTCTCTTAACCTAATATATATAATATATTTTTTAAGAAAATGACAGAATTTGCGACGTACTTTTGTGTTGATATATTTATAATATATTTGTTGAATTCTTATGACCAGGATATAAACAAAATGACAAGAATTACCAATTAAAAGTAACGACAAAATAAAAAATTTACATTTTATATTAATAACATAAATTTTAGAGACATCTTTTCCTATAGTTATATTATTGAATGAATTGCGAAGTTAGTTTTAACAAGTTGACATGATAGACGTTTTGTTTGTAGGTGTTCCTTTAAAATAAAAATTTCTCTTCTAGATAAAAAAATAATAATAATAATAAATTTGTCTCCCCATGAATTGCTAAATCTGAAGGCGTATAATGATTTTAATTTTAAAAACACACAAATAAATAAGATACTAAATGTTGAAATTCTCTCTCTCTCTCTCTCTCTCTCTTTTATCCACAATAACATAGATATTATTTTAAAGTATAGTTTGATATAAATAATATAGTAAATAAGCTGAAACTTTGTTATAATATTTTTTGCCAGAATGATTTTATTTTACTTCATTTGTGTTATAGAATAAATTACATTAAAAATTATAACAACCATGAGTACACGCAGATCAATGGAATGACGTAAAACATTGAACCCCTATAGTAAATCGGATCTGTATTAGTAACAGAAACTTCCCACGACACGCACAAAAAAAGTAACAATGCTATAGCCACTGTATTAAGACTAAAGAGATCCATTGATTCTTCTTACATCATCAACCATACACCATAACTTTATCAATACAATAAAGACAACGTTATTTGGTGCAGTAAATTTTTAAAGTTTAAAACACGTACCAAAAAAAAAAAAAAAAAAAAAAAAAAAAAAGATTTCTATTGGCTTTGGCAATACAATGCAATCAGAGAGATTTCATTTGACGCAAAACTCCATTTAAATACATAATGTTATTTCCATAATGCCTGCAATAGATTTTTTTTTTAAGACGAATAAAAATAGACTATGTTAGCTCATTTTCAGCACAAATTGTTCAATACAACATAATATATTAAACTATACTGCAAAATAACTATGTTACAAAGCATAAATTTTATGTTGTACAGCACAATTATTTATGTTGTTCTAATTTAGCATAATTTATGCTATAATGACATAAATGTAACATAAATTAAATAACTTATTCTTTTCGTGAACTAAGTAAATGTATAAGCTAATTATATGAACTCATGTTACTTGAGTAAAAAAAAAAAAAAAAAAAATCCCAATAAACTCACAAAACTGGTTTCTCTTAAATGCACATTATTTTAATATTTTTTCTCCTTTATTATATTTTATTGGTAACTTAAAAATTTATTCACAAGTATCCTTGTATAGTGTGGTAAATTATATATAGGTATTAAGAAAAATTTCCATGTAATAAACACGTGTTTAAACCAGAACTATTGACGTGTATTTATCAAAACTTTTATACACACGTGGTATATAATACTTAAGTTTTATTATACAATTATCTTTCTGAATATGTCTGAAATATACTGATTCATCAATTGATAACTTTAATAGTAGAAACTTGTTTTTTTCATTTTTCTCGCCTACAAGTACAATTTTACTTCACTTGCTACTTCTTTGTATAACATTATTTTAGATTAAAATTTTGTCTGTCGATTTTTTGTTTCTTTTCTGCATAAAACTGGTTCTTATTACAAATTATAATTTTATTCGAAATTAGATTAAAATTCTCAGAAGCAGAACTAGTTTATATAAAACAGTGGTCGACTTTATATGTTATATTTAATGTCTGACGGTGGAAAAGATAGTGTTTTTCAGCTCCCCACAGAAAATGCCACAAAAAAGTAAAAAAAAAATATATATATGTCGTTACGAGTCATTACAAAGATTGTTTACTTCTTTATGAAAACACCACCCACACCCACACCCCCCCCCCCCACACACACACACACACATAACAAAAAAAAACTAAATATAGATCGAAAAAAAAATGATCTCACCACAACAAATGCACGGTAGCTTTTTTTTTTTTCTTTTGAATTTTCACATTATATTATTTTAACTTCAAAGCAAATTTAGCGCCTACATTATGTAATAGCAAATTAAATATGATATTTATAATAATAATAAAATAATAATAAATTATAATACACTATATAGGTCCTCCACCCTAACTTTGATTGCAGTTTGCGAGAGACCATTGTGCAGAGTGTGACGTCACAATAATGGGACTGATGGAATTTTTATTTCTTTTAAGTGGCGTGTTCGCCACTCACACACATCCTCATTGGCGCGGCTTGCGGGTGGCCGTTGTATATAGCTCTCTCACTTTATAATAATATTCTCGTTGTACCATATTATATAACAGATAGATGCATGTATTTGCATCAATTGCGATGACAACCTGATTTGCAGTTTCCTAAGTGTAAATCAAATAATTACATAATATTAAATCTGACGTGATTTTATTATTATTTTTAGTTGTATTGCAAAACGGAGAACGAGTTATAAAGAGCATGTTTGTTAGCATTAACAATTTGAGATTTTATTGATTTTTATGCAAATTTGATAACACAATTAAATATTATTTTATCAGATATTAATTTCTGGTCATTTGACCTCTCTCTCTCTCTCTCTCTCTTCTTTCTCTCTCTTCTTTCTATTTTCTTTACAAATTGCAAAACTTAAAAATATTCAAAAATGACTCAAAACAATGACGCATTGAATTCATTTTCCTTGATTTGGACAACTGAAGGAAGTATCGGTAAATCATTTATTACGTATAATTATAGTCAATTAAATTACGTTTTGTAAAATCATATCGTGCGTATAAATTTGATACTTATTCATATTTTGCATGCATATTCTGATGTAAAAATTATTGCAATTCAATTTATTTCTCGAATTTGATATATGATTGAATAAAAAACGAAATTATAGTGATAAGATAAAGGGTAATGATCTAATTAATCAAGAGACGATATTGGAGACTTCCTTTTCGTAATCAAATAACTTTGATATCGCAATCCCGATTCATCAGACTGCCATTTGAGAAGATCAAGTGCTCGTCTCGCAGTTCGTGACGAGACTGACACTTCAGTCTGTCTGATGTACTGACGTACGTATCCTCAAGCTCCACCCATGCATTAACTAACACAAGTCCAAAACACTTTTATAACTACTACATGCAATAGACAATAGCCACCAGGCAGCAGCACTCACCATGCTTTTATGGAGGGCGGGAATGTTTTGTTAGATGCGAGACTCGGGACCAGGAAGGTCCAGGGTCGGATTATTCTTCTCTTCTACAGGAGAAGGTGTTTTTGAGGGAGATCCTGGTAGGAGTTGATCCTGTTCAGAGTTGTTCTCTCCAGAACTCTCAGAGCTCGTTGTGGAGTCTGTGAAATAAATTTATATTGACATTTTATAATCGCACCATATAAGAATTTTCATTAATATTTTTTATAGGTGTTATGAGAGTCTTATATTTTAATTTTAGTTTCTACAAATGTTTCTTAAAAATGCGTGCTAATTCATATTTCATATATGAAGGAATAAGGAAGACTAAAAAAAATAGGAGGTAATTTTATTTTATATTCTAAAAGAAGACATTGTCCTGGATCGATTGATATGAAAATGTCTAATTTTTTAGTTCATTAAGTATTTTTATTAATTTTTGAAATCGAACAATGGCGTCACGGGCATGTGGGCATAGGAAAAAATTTAACGCCAGTGACGTCATTTCGTGACTTTGAAAAAAAAAATTAAAAATACTTTGTGAACTAGAAAATTACAAATTTGTATATTTGTCGATTCAGGACAATGTTCTCTTTTAGAATATATTTATTAAAATTACCTCCTAAAATATTTAAGTCTTTCTCATTGCATCAGGTCTTAAAATAAGGTTTCTATTTTTTAAATCTGATATACAGAATCATATATTATTATTTACTATAAAGAATTAAAATAAAGTTGCAACTAAAATGGATAACTATAAATTTTAAACATAAATTATACGTATATAAGTGTCCGTCTATTTAAATAAAATATATAGTAGCAAAAGCATAGGAAGTTGTCGTTATTGACAGATTTATGAGACTACTTACTTGTTTCACCTGTTGGTATCGCCACAACACTGCATCTTCTCAATTGATCAAGTCCTTCCGCACTACAAAGTGGTGTCTCCACTTCATATGTCTTATTAAAACGACTATAATCCACTTCATATTCACCATTTTCTTTTCTAAATGCAAGCATTTGTTCAAAACGATGTCCCCATAAAATTTCTGATGGTAAATATGAAGAACGAGCTTGTGTTGTCATTCCAGTACTTTCAACAACACCTTCAAGAATAACTACAACTTCAAAACGTTCACGAAGCATTTCAGCTGCTGAAAACCGGTATAATGGACTTGTTTCATCAATACGATGTACAATTGTTGTAGGCCAAATAAAGAAAATACGATCATCATCTGCTCCATCACCACCAACTTTTAATTCATGTTGATAAAATGGTAATACTTCTCCTTCAGCACTAACACGTTGTTTAATTAATTGTGCTCTAACATGTGCTTCAACAATATGAGATCTTCTCATATCACCAACACGAAACATTAAACATAATTGTCCATCTCTTTGACATAAAACTGCATTATGACTAAATAATAATGTTTGTGTTCTTTTTTTAGGACGTGACAATTTAGCAAATACAATACCAACCATAAAAGCTTGTATCATAACTCCTGTAATACATTGAATACACATTGCTAAAACAGCTGCTGGACATTCTTCAGTAATTGAACGTGAACCATATCCTATAGTATGTTGAGTTTCAATTGAAAATAAAAAACTTGCACTGAAACTATTTAGGTCTGTTACACAAGGTATTTCTGGTCTTGATTCTTTATCTTTTAAATCACCATGTGCTGCTGCTATTGTGAACCATAGTAATGCAAATCCTAACCATGAAAGTAAGAAATTTAGTGCAAATACAAGTAAAGTCCATCTCCATTGAGCGTCTACTAGTGTTGTAAAAATATCTTGTAAATAACGACGTCTTCTTTTTGCAACGTTTGTTTGAACTACGTTACAATCTCCATGCTTGAAAACAACTCGTTTACGAATACGACGAGAACTGAAGCGAGATTGACGTCGATATCTGAAACATGAAAATTAAAATATTTAGAATTAATAATGACTAATGAGCTATTAAATATAAGTTAACAAAAAAAGTGGTTAATAATTTCGAATAAAATTTTATAATGTTAGTTTTTTTTTATATACGTCATATAAAATTATATACATCAATTTGTATATTTATTTTGTTTAAAATTTTAAAATAGCAAATTTAGCAAGGATGTTGTAGTTTAAAAAAATGTTATAATAACAAAATGGGATTTGCTGGTCTTTATATTGCAGAAAAAAATAGTGACTTTTGTAAATAAATTAACTTTTTGATTGATGC
Organism: Ecdyonurus torrentis; assembly: GCA_949318235.1. Classification (NCBI taxonomy): domain Eukaryota; kingdom Metazoa; phylum Arthropoda; class Insecta; order Ephemeroptera; family Heptageniidae; genus Ecdyonurus; species Ecdyonurus torrentis. The sequence continues at coordinate 23,103,454 of OX439130.1, read as the reverse complement.
GTTTAGGTGATTCATTCTGTTTCACCCGAACGTACAGGCTACCCTTTGAGCATGCATGTTGTGCAGGTTGCATCGCATGCGCCTAACTGTTGTCCCTGAATTACATGTTACAACACTTGTAATTGCTTTAATTATTTACAAACTTTTTTTTTCTTCTTCTATATAAAATAAAGATTATAATGATGTCATTATGTTTTTATATATCTCTAGGAAGAGAAGAAAAATACTTAAAAAATAGCTCGTAAATTGAAAGCCATTGAGTTTTGCGGTGAGTTCTGTGAGAGTAAATTATATTTCTTACAAACTTCCGTAACTTTTTTATTATTATTAATTATATATTTCTTTTGCTTTAGAAAATAATTAAAGTATATTTTGTGTGACTCTAATTGATAATTTACTTACTAATAACATAGTTTAAGTAAAAATATCACGCTTTTTTAATATATATTTTGTTTGTTAAATTTTAAGGAATTTCACATTATTTTAAACTTTTAATTTAATAAAAAAAATCAAAATGATTCCAGTATATTATTTCTTTTTACTAACAAAAATATCAAGTATATTCTCAATTATTAAAAATTGAAGTGAAAGGAAATTTAACTTAAAGGAATAGACCGGAGAAAAACATAAGCATTTATATCACAAAACACTTGATGGGATTTACATAAATAACTTTAGTTTGACTCAAAACCCAACAGTAGCCCCGTAGCAGTGATCAGAAAATTCGATTTATGCAATCCGCACAACATTTTCACACTAATTTATGCATGTTTCTGACGTCATAAACATGAATTTTTACGCAAATTGCATACTTTACAGTATTTTTATGCTCTCTCGTGGGGCTAAATTAACATTCTGGTAAAAATTGTCATCAGTTTTGAAGATCCCATTTCATGTTTATTCATTAAAAAGCACATGTGGTTTTATGTGGTCTATGGCTTTAAAGTAAAATTCTAGTAACTAAATTATTAAATTGTAATTAATAATTATCAAAGTAATTATTATTAAAATTTTCACGTTATGTGTTGATGCTATACTAACAAAAATTGTAATTGACTGTAATGTTAAACAGTTGGGTTAAATTGAGAGGTTGTACGCCTGATTTTGCCCAAATAAAAAAAAACGTTAATTATTATTATTATAAGGTATTTGTGTGATGTGCGTACAATATACATACGTATTAGAAATGAATAAGCCGTAATTCTTTTTAAATGGAGGGGGGGGGGGGGGAGATCTAGTCTCAGTAAAAAGTTTACAAAAAGTACCGTGTAATTTTGAAGTTTGAAGATTGTGTAACAACAAAAACTCAACTATGTCGCTTGTTTGTTATATTTGCGTGTTTTTCATTGCAAATGATTATTTTTTATTACTTAAAGAAAATCTTGTGTATCAGTTTTACATCAATGTCTCCTTCATTAGATTTTATTTATAAACATTGTATGTCTCCATCAATTGAACTTGAAAGTAAATTGTAATTGCTAAAAAAAATATATATATAAAAGTAATAGTCATGAAATTGAAATGTAATATGCAAGAATAAAAGTCATTAAAATATATATGGATTAAAATGCAATCAGCAAGTCATATTACGTAAAATAAAAGAGCTGTTGATCAATTAAGGTCATTAACATATTTCTATCGACAATTACAAAAAAAACATAATAATAATAATAGTAAAAAAAATACACTTCATTTACTGTTTAGTATTTAATTACATATTTTTCATGCCTAGATGATTATTTTATTCTTTTTACTATTATTATTATAATTTTTTGTAAAATACTTGATTTCTTGAAAACAATGAAGAAGAAGAAGAAAAAAAAAAGGAAGAAGAAGAAGAAAAAACGTGATCTGCGAGTTGATGTGCAGTAAATACACACGGAAGAGACGACTGATTGACGATCTGAGTTGTTATTATTTTTCTTTACCACACAACAGATTCTTTGACTTGAAAGCAAATTCATGACGAGAAAAAAAATATATCCCATCAATATCGTCTGGCGCATACTAACGTTGTAATAAAAAGCAGCACTCGTGTACCATAAGCACGCAATTCTCTTAACAAGCCTCGGCTGTATACGAAATCCAATCTTACGTAGGATATTGTTTATCTTAACTTTTTTTTTTTTTTTTTTTTTTTTTTTTTGTACGCAGCAATTATTATAAGTTACGATCTTCGTCTGCATTACTTTAATTCGCACATTAACTCATAAGCTGTAATGCAAATTACTTATATTTTTCTTTCTCTTTGAATGAGTTACTGTTGTCCCAGCTAAATTAATCTAGGTTATTTCTATCGTACTGGTAGACGTATATACAAAATATAATTTTAAATTATTAATATTTTCATCATATTTCAAGCCATCTTTTATAATTATACATACAATTTTGTTTTAAATTTCTCTATTTCAAGAAGAGGAATAAGAAATAAACACTTTTTTTTTATTAAAATTTCTTGATTTTTTTTTTTTTTTTTTTTAGTATAGGTAAATATGCTTCAACACTCCGAAATAAGGGTAATACACTATAAAATATACAACTATTAATCATTAAATTTTTATCGTATATTTTTCTATAAATGATTATTATTTTAAGATTATTTTTGAAGCCGAAAAATATAAAAATTCTCACAAGAAATTATTTTTGATATCTTGCCATATTATATCATTATTATTTTTTTGCAAGTAGTGTTATATTTTGGTAATTTAATCATCTTTGATTCCTCTGGAGGTAAAAAAAAAAAAAGTATGATTTTGGCCTCGGTGGGTCATCAGCCATGCGGCACCGTGTGTATGCCTGCGGTCAACTTCAGAGCACACCATTCAAGGCAACCGGCGTAGCCATATTTGGAAATTGGTTGCATATTTATTATTTATACGCTCCTTATTGCAAACGATACTGCAAAGCTAATACAGATGTATTGTTACAGTATATCGTATAAGGGAGGGTGGGAGAAAGTGCCGAAAGAATGCATCATCATTCCATCGATATTATAAAATATATATATCATTCCCGTTCAATAATATAAAAGTTTTTTTTTATTACATAACAATACCTTATTTGATTTATATTATAAACAATATATTGACCTTTATAACCTTTTTGTTATAAGATATACACTTCGTTTTCTTTATATGGTAGTTAAGAAATTAAGATTTACAAATGGTTTTCTACACATATTATTGTTTATATATTATTATTACATATATGTTATTTTCAATTGGTATTTTATTGATTTGTATATATATATAAACAACATTATGACGATACAATTTAATTATATTACACCTTCATTCTTGAATATAAATAATAATTGCATTTACGTATAGTATTGAAATTTTAATAATATGTAAATGATATAAAATACGATAAAGTCAACAACATTCATATATTTTATTGTATCTTTTTCTTCTCTAATAACTTTGTACACATGTTGTAGAACATATTTATTATTATTTTTTACAACACAATACAATTAACGAGACATAACCATTTTCTATCTCCTTCATACTAACACATTTTTTTTCCATGTCTTCATAATTTTTTTTCTCTTTCTAATTTGGTATAATGCCAAGCAATTTAGTTCAAAATACCTTTAGTAGAAAATTACGTTGGAAATTCCTATATAATAAAATTACCTTTATATGTAAACAAATTTTATGACGTAAGTAAAGAAAAAAAAATTTTAAAACACAATTATCACACGGAAATAAAAATAAAAATGACAATAATATGAGAAAAAACAAACTTATATGCAGTCTTAGAATCCAAGCGTATCAAATTTGAAGGCTATTTTGCATTTTACTATATGAATGTTAAGAAGAAAAAAAAAAGTTAAAAAATATTATTAAATTCAAGCATGAAATTATTTTCTTATACATAGCCTTAAGTAATAAAATACAGTACATATATGCAAAAATTATTAAATGTTATTACTTTAATATAAGGGCATTGGTAAATATACTCTGAATAATAATAATAAAATAAATTATTCGCTTCTTTTCAAGTTGATTTTTATATAAAATATTTCCTATTATATCCCAAGGTCTGCTACTTGCTTTTTTTTTTCTTTGTTAACTTTTTTTTTTATATATCATACCAAAAGAAATTTTTTAAGATCTATTTGAGTTGCTAAGCAACAAGCTTGTGGCAAATTTTCATAAACATTATTATTATATTCTTGTTATAATTTAAAAAAGAAGAAGAAGAAGAAGAAGAAGAAGAAGAAGAAGAAGAAGAAGAAGAAGAAGAAGAAGAAGAAGAAGAAGAAGAAGAAGAAGAAAATTGTATTGAACACGACAAAATAATTACATGTTACTCATATATATATATATATATAATATATATATTATATATACAATAAACAGTATACTTATTTCTTTTGTAATTTGTTATGATATGAAGTCAACTTGTATTTTTATAAAGACATATTGTTAATTTTAAAATATAGGTTTCAACAATAAAAATTTTGACATGACGTTTAAAGGAAAAATTTAATGCAAAAAATTATGACGTCAAAAAAAAAAGAAAGAAATAATAAAATCTCACCATATAAAGATATAGTAGCAAAATTATAGCTTAAAGCTAATTTATAAAAATTCTTAGAAAAAAAAAACGAGATATAATTTTGTGCTTTATATTAGCAATAGATATTAACATATTTAAAACGTAAAAATTTAGTATGTGTTTTATGCAAGTTTTTCTTGAATTTGTAAAAAAAAAAAAAAAAAAAAAGTGTATAATTAGATGACGTCACATATTCAATAGTTTATGAAGAGTACAAGGAAAATTTAAAAAGTGAACATCTGTGGACGTTATCATGACCTATAATCAAATTAAGACTACTATTATAGCGTCTTTGACCTTTTTACATAATAAATTTTATATCACTGTAATATTTATATTTAGTGCGGGTGTGGAAGGTTATATAGAAGTAGAAAAAAAAATTGCAATCTTATAACGATTATCGATTCTATAAAGTGTTTTATATAAACATATAAAGTAACCGCACCCATTGATAGAAAGACATTTAGAATAGTATAAAGTTAGTAAGTGTATATAAAATAGAAAATGATCTAATATAGAAACCCACTATATAGAATCTGATCTAGTAAATAAATCTCATCTCAGATATCCTTTATTCTTCTTCCAGTAAAATAAATAAATTATATATTACATTCAGTAGCAAAAAAAAAAAAAAAAAAAAAAAAAAAAGTACGGGAATTACCAGTTTTAGAAAATATATACGAAGATGTTGTGGTTAATACTGGATTTATATGAAATTACTTTTTGAAAATATATTTTTCTGTAATTGCAACATTTTGATCATGTATCTTTTATAAAAGTTGCTTTGCAGTTGTTTTATATAACAATGAAATAATTTATGTCAGGTAATACATCGATGGTATTTACGAGGAAATATTCTGCATTTTACCTTGTAAGAAAAAAAATATATTAACTGAGGTATATAATGGTAAGAACATTGGAAAGTGAGCGGCTTTTTCAATGCTTTGAACTTTGTCATTATACTGAAATAAATAAATGCAATCAAAAAGAAGATTCAAGTTTATACTTATATGTGATATAACCAATACTGGTTACTTTATAATTCATACAAGTTCAATTGTTTATTGTTACACAAGAATTCAACTATATAAGATGTCTATCTTTTTTTATAAGATTATTCAATAACATTATTCTTTTTATTTCTTCATTACTACATACATACTTATTTTTTTTATTTAAAAATTCTTATTCTTGCTGTTCCGAAAGTGAAAAATTATTCCTACTAAAATCCAGTTTACATGCAGTGAAGATTTTTGATCTTACTAAAATGAAGTAGTAGTAAAGTTGTTATAGGGTGTATGCGAATGACGTTATACAATGAATGCGCTTTGACGCTATCCTGGAGCGATGAAAAACATTTCTCAGCATAGGACAAAAGTGTGGTTTTTGGCTAATTTTCTTTAGAAAATTAGTATATATTTTTGTTATTATTATTTTTATCACATACTTGAAAACTTAATTCAACAGCATAAATGTTCTAATATTGCAATATTGCTAATTATTTTTAAACTAACAAAATGTGTCATTTTCCCATATACCGGGCCGTGTCATTTAGTGCTCACATATGGCGTCGATGAATTGAATGCAACCACCCTATAGCAGAAAATTTGATCATATATTCTTCAACCAGTTCAGAGTAAGACAACTTTAAAACTTATTATGATAATTATGAGTAACAACCTTTTGAAATTAAAAGTCCATAAGCCTCGCTCTTAACATCAATAAATTTTCTACCCTTTATTTGATGCACGGAAGAAATTAATATACTAATGTCAGGTACACTAATGTACACTGTAAATTGCAATAGGTAAACATTAGCCTAGAACAGGTGTTGATATACTACCATAATATTTACTGAAGGTAAAACATAATACAGTGCAGTTGTGTCTCACCTAGATTAGATGACATTTCACCTGCATTAGGTGACGTTGTATATCTGTACCGAAATGAAATCTAAATCTTGCAATACATTAGGCTTATGGAAAAATCATAAATATGACAACATTGCCATATATTGGGTGGGATTCACGAAAGCTCTTAAACTAGTTTAAGCAACAAAACAGTTTTAAATTACTTAAACTAGTTTAAGGACCTCACTAAACTAGTTTAGTGCCAAACTGGTTTAAGTTGTTTACTTTTCTTAAACTAGTTTAGCAAAACCGTTTTAAGCCTAAACTGGTTTAAGAACGAGAATTGATTCTTAAATATGGAGAAATTGCACTTTTTAATCGTAAGTTTTTCTGATTAAAAAATGCCGAAAAAAATTAATTTTAGGTTTGAAATTATAGTAAATTTAATGAGGAACTCGAATTCATACATATTGTGAGGAAAAATTAATTTTTTGGTAGAGAAAAATGTAAAAAACCAAACACATCTCTTGAAATTTTGGTCACTGTATTTTTTTGAAAAATTAACATGTGTTTGGGCAAATTCGGAAGTTTTTGAGCTAGATACGCAAATCAAAATCGACCCTAAATATTTTTCAGAAAAAATAGGAATGGCGTTGGTTTTATCTCTCTAGCTCAATTAGGAAAACAGCTAAAAACACTGCTTGAAGTCACGTGACCACGGGTTTCACACCTGTACGTACCGCCTTACTTACGTAATAAATCGGAATGTAATTAAGTGATTTTTGATTTTATTTTTCACTTATTAAGTTGTATGGAAACATAATCCTCTCTGAAATATATAAAACGAAATAATAAGATAGTATCGGGCAGTCTAGTGACTGGTTTTACGCGTGTTATCTCGGGACCCCTATACTAGACCAATTTAGAGTGAACGTAAGCGGTAAAAAAAAAAAAAAAAAAAAAAAGAAAAGAAAAAAAAGGAGGAGGAGGAGGAGGAGGAGGAGGAGGAGGAGGAGGAGGAGGAGGAGGAGGAGGAGGAGGAGGAGGAGGAGGAGGAGGAGGAGGAGGAGGAGGAAAGAGTTTAAAGGGGTTGCAACATGGCTTTTTCAATGTTATATAACGAGAAGAAGTGTTCATTAACTCACACTTGATGCCCCAAAGCCCCATAGTAGCCCCAAAAACTTGCTTTTATCCTGAGAGATATGCAACTCGTTAGAACATTTTCTATAGTAAAGCCGTATATGGAAAAAGTTGCATATCTCGTAGGATAATCACGAGTTTGCGGGGATATGGAATGGTTTTGGGTCTAATCACATGTGAGTTTACGATAACTTCTTCTCTTGTTTGTTTTTTTACTTCGACACGACCGCGCTCCCTCTTCAACTAAAATCTCAAATAGTGGCAAGAAGTCTGTATGGCAAATTAGCAATGCAACGCATTAGAAGGATGACCCGAAGGACCATTTCATTTGGCCTGATAAAAATTAGGCCAGGGTCATGAAACTTGCATGGTCTAGAGTAAAACCCTTGCAATTTTAATTTCTGACGTTTTTAACCCCTGAATTTGCCCACTTTGATCTTAAGGGAGTAGGGGACTGTCGTCAGCCATTAGGCTCAAACTTTTCTCGTCAAAAAAAAATTTCTCAAAAAATTAGTGTCAGTATTGGGTTTACTGGACCTAACAAAGACAATGGTGGCCACCAAAAACCATAAACTTGCCCTCTGGAGGATTAAGGGTGCCACCCCTGCGAACAAATAGTGTTCGATTTCAATGCCATAATTTTCAGTATCGAGTTAACTTGATCATACAAGGACGATGGTGACCACCAAAAATAATAAAATTGACCCTTGGAGGATTTAAGGGTGGCACCCTTGCGAAAAAAAGTACTCCGATTTTAGTGCAACTAACGTCGGTTCTGGGTTAAATTGATCATACAAGGCCGATGATGACCACCAAAAATAATAAAATTGACCTCTGGAGGATTTAAGGGTGGCACCCTTGCAAACAAAAGTACTCCGATTTTAGTCCAATAAACGTCGGTTCTGGGTTAACGTGACCCAACTAGGACGATGGTGACCCCCAAAAATAATAAAATTGAACCCTGACGGATTTAAGGGTGGCACCTTTGCGAACAAAAGTTTTCCGATTTTAGTTCAACTATAACGTCGGTTCTGGGTCAACTTGAAGCAACAAAGACGATAGTGACCATAAAAAATGATGACATTTACCGCTGAAAATTTTAATGGTGGCACCCTTACGATAAACAGTTCTCCGATCTCAATGCATTGAACGTCAGTACTAGGTTAACTTGAACGAACAAAGATGATAGTGACTATCGAAATCATCCAGAGGTCAATTTTATAATTTTTGGTGGTCATCATCGTTCTTGTATGGTCAAGTTAACCCAGAACCGACGTCAGTTGCACTAAAATCGGAGTACTTTTTTTCGCAAGGGTGCCACCCTTAAATCCTTTCAGAGGTCAATTTTGTTATTTTTAATGGTCTCCGTTGTTTTTGTCAGGGCAAGTTACCCCAGTAACGTCGTTGGTTGCGTCAAAATCGGAGAACTTCTATATCGGTGGATGAACAACCCTGAATCACCCCTGCCAGGGTAAACACTTGAGTTCAAGGTGCATTATCTTTTCCATAATATTGTAGGGTGGGTCGACCCAAGTTGAGTGATGGTTATTCGACCTACCCGTGGTCCTCCGTGCGCCGTATATTGCGTAAAAAATAAAAACCGCGTGACGTCACCCGTGACCAACTTGATGCTGTGCCATATAGGCGTTTTGCTGTAAATAGAGGTTTGCGAGAATTTCTGCCGTATTTCTCTTTTTGAATGGAGCGCTTTCAAATTTTGTATTAAAGGTTAAAAAGAAACAAAGTAAATGAATCAAGCCTTCGTTTGTCGGTATTGTAAGTGTATCGCGAGCCGTGGCGGTGCAGACAGGTGAGATGTGCGCGGCGAGTACAGGTGTTGTCGGGACAAGCAAGGCAAAAAATAGTTATCCGATTTCAGCCATCAAAGTGTCAATTTATAGGTAACTTGACGTGCCAAAGACAATGGTGTTCATTAAAAATGTTCGATTTCAACCCTTATTGAGATTAGGGGTAGTTCACCCCCAAAATTAAAGTTATCGTTTCTGATTGCAACAAAGTAGCTCTCCTGAGTAATTTTCCGTGCTAAAGAAAATGTAGATATTTGAAAACTTGCATCTCCAACCCTCATTGAGATTATGAATAGTTAACCCAAAAAATAATTTTTAATTTTTTTGGGGTGAAATATCCTTAATCTCATTCAGGGTGGAATATGCCAATGATGATTATCTGGTAATGATTTACGGTGCGCACTATCTCCTAAAAATCCGCCTGTGACGTATGCCTATACTAATAATTTGATCGATTATGCGCACTGCGCACCATCTAGGCGGACCCAATATGCAGCAGGTCTACGGTGCGCACTATACCTTAGGAGGAGCCAAAAGTGCCGTGCGGCCGCGCGGCCGCCGCACCTTATTTCTAGTGTGTGCACCAACTTTCCCAACTTGCTTCAGGTCCACTGAACCAAGTTTACTGTGCGCACCACCTTGTATCAAGTTTACGGTGTGCAAGGGTGATCCAAGGTGGTGCACACCGTAGACCAGATGCAAGGCAATGAACACCGTAGACTTTATGCTAGGTGGTGCACACCTTAGACCAGATGCAAGGTGGTGCCCACCGTAGACTTGATGCTAGTTGGTACACACAGTAGACCTGAGGCAAGTTGGGAAGGTGGTGTACACGGTATAAGACCTGAGGCAAGGTGGTACACACACTATACCGGCGGCCGCGCGAGGAAAGTTGGGAAATTGGTGCACACAGTACAACTGAGGCAAGGTCGTGCACACACTAGACCTGACGTGCGGTGGCCGCGCGGCCGCACGGCACTTTTGACTCCTCTCCAGGTGGTGCGCACAGTACACGACCTGCTGCATATTGGCTCCGCCTAGGTGGTGCGCACACTAGACCTCTTTATTAATAGGCATTCGTCACGACCAGCATTTGGGGTGGAGGTGTGTACCGTGTAGACGTAGCTGTTTGAAGATGCAAATTTTTAATTATCACCATTTTAATTACTCAGGAGAGCTATTTCGTTTCAATCAGATACGGAAACTTTCATTTTGAGGGTGAACTACCTTTAATCTCAATAAGGGTTGGAATTTGACATTTTTAAATAACCCCATTGTCTTTGGCACGTCAAGTTACCCAGGTAAGAGTCTTTGTTGTACTCACTTACGAGAACTTTAATTTTGGGGGTGAACTACCCCTAATCTTGATAATTGGGTTAAAGATCTAAATTTTTAATTACCTCATTGTCTTTGGCACGTCAAGGTACCCAGGTAAGAGTCTTGGTTGCACTCAGATACGAGAACTTTAATTTTGGGGGTGAACTACCCCTAATCTCGTTAAGGGTTCAAAATGTGAATTTTTAATTATTACCAATGTCTTAGGCACGGCAAATTACCCAGGTAAGAGTCTTTGTTGCACTCAGATACGAAAACTTTAATTTTGGGGATGAACTACCCATAATCTCGATAAGGGTGGAAGATGCAAATTTTTAATTACCCCCATTGTCTTTGGCACGTCAAGTTACCTATAACTTAACACCTTGATGGCTGAAATCGGATAACTATTTTTTGCCTTGCTTGTCCCGACAACACCTGTACTCGCCGCGCACATCTCACCTGTCTGCACCGCCACGGCTCGCGATACACTTACAATACCGACAAACGAAGGCTTGATTCATTTACTTTGTTTTTGTTTTTTTAACTTTTAATACAAAATTTGAAAGCGCTCCATTCAAAAAGAGAAATACGGCAGAAATTCTCGCAAACCTCTATTTAGAGCAAAATGCCTATATGGCACAGCATCAGATTGGTCACGGGTGACGTCACGCGATTTTTATTTTTTTACGCGATATACGGCGCACAGAGGACCGCGGGTAGGTCGAATAACCATCACTCAACTTGGGTCGACCCACCCTACAATATTATGGAAAAGTATGCACCTTGAACTCAAGTGTTCGCCCTGGCTTTAAGGGTTGAAAATTAAAAGTTTAGATGCTTATTCAGGTTCCTCATTTTTTGCACCATCATAGGTGCTCATTTAATGTACATCCTGCCCAAGGTTAGTTTTTTATTTAAAGTTCTTCCTTGCACCTTCAAAACTCAAACAGTAGCAAATCCAACCCTGTTCAATTCCATAATTAATATCAAAGTGGGCAAATTCAGGGGTTAAAAACGTCAGAAATTAAAATTGCAAGGGTTTTACTCTAGACCATGCAAGTTTCATGACCCTGGCCTAATTTTTATCAGGCCAAATGAAATGGTCCTTCGGGTCATCCTTCTAATGCGTTGCATTGCTAATTTGCCATACAGACTTCTTGCCACTATTTGAGATTTTAGTTGAAGAGGGAGCGCGGTCGTGTCGTAGTAAAAAAACAAACAAGAGAAGAAGTTATCGTAAACTCACATGTGATTAGACCCAAAACCATTCCATATCCCCGCAAACTCGTGATTATCCTACGAGATATGCAACTTTTTCCATATACGGCTTTACTATAGAAAATGTTCTAACGAGTTGCATATCTCTCAGGATAAAAGCAAGTTTTTGGGGCTACTATGGGGCTTTGGGGCATCAAGTGTGAGTTATTGAACATTTCTTCTCGTTATATAACATTGAAAAAGCCATGTTGCAACCCCTTTAAACTCTTTCCTCCTCCTCCTCCTCCTCCTCCTCCTTTTTTTTCTTTTCTTTTTTTTTTTTTTTTTTTTACCGCTTACGTTCACTCTAAATTGGTCTAGTATAGGGGTCCCGAGATAACACGCGTAAAACCAGTCACTAGACTGCCCGATACTATCTTATTATTTCGTTTTATATATTTCAGAGAGGATTATGTTTCCATGCAACTTAATAAGTGAAAAATAAAATCAAAAATCACTTAATTACATTCCGATTTATTACGTAAGTAAGGCGGTACGTACAGGTGTGAAACCCGTGGTCACGTGACTTCAAGCAGTTTTTTTAGCTGTTTTCCTAATTGAGCTAGAGAGATAAAACCAACGCCATTCCTATTTTTTCTGAAAAATATTTAGGGTCGATTTTGATTTGCGTATCTAGCTCAAAAACTTCCGAATTTGCCCAAACACATGTTAATTTTTCAAAAAAATACAGTGACCAAAATTTCAAGAGATGTGTTTGGTTTTTTACATTTTTCTCTACCAAAAAATTAATTTTTCCTCACAATATGTATGAATTCGAGTTCCTCATTAAATTTACTATAATTTCAAACCTAAAATTAATTTTTTTCGGCATTTTTTAATCAGAAAAACTTACGATTAAAAAGTGCAATTTCTCCATATTTAAGAATCAATTCTCGTTCTTAAACCAGTTTAGGCTTAAAACGGTTTTGCTAAACTAGTTTAAGAAAAGTAAACAACTTAAACCAGTTTGGCACTAAACTATAGTTTAGTGAGGTCCTTAAACTAGTTTAAGTAATTTAAAACTGTTTTGTTGCTTAAACTAGTTTAAGAGCTTTCGTGAATCCCACCCAATATATTACACAGGCCAAGATATAGAGCGGGTGCGGTGAATGCATTGAATTGAAATGTTGGCATTTACTCCCATTTCCTTCATTTCATTTCCTTCGAGTACATCAATAACTTTTCCTGTTTAATTGCAATTTACAGGATTCATGTACAGCTCTGGCCAAAAGTTCCCGAACGATTTGCATAGGCAACCCGCAACCACGCTATGTTATCGTTATGAGAAAACGCAGCGGCTGCCGCTGCCCCGTTCGGAAACTTTTGTGCAGAGCTGCACTTGTCATTAAAGTATAGTATTTTTTTTTTTTTCATGTTTTCACGTGTCCTGAAATTTTTATTATAAGCAGGGTTTGATAATGTCATAAATAATACGATGACATAAAGAAAATAAGGGCAAAGTAAGGGAATTTTAAAGAAATTCAAAATCTTCTAACAACAAAACCTGTAATACTTAATTTTGGGGTTTAGGTGAAAATATCTTTATGTAAAATTACGTATAGCTCTAAATTAGAAGTGTTTAAATATTTCAAGATTCTTTTGTTTAATTCTTACGTAAAAGTTGTTATTTTATTGAACATATTGTATTAATATCGCAATTACTAATTTTAATTTCTATACTGAGAAAAAAAAACTTTTCATAACATAATACAACATATTAACATGATACTCGCACGCTCATATAATATACACATGGCACCAAGAAATCTATATGAAATTATTTCGTATCTCTAAGAGAGTTTAAACACGCTTACTCGTTTATTACGCAAAAACATTAAAAAAATTTGAATGACTGCAACTCTTCTTTGCCTTTCAATAAATATAGATGTTCGTAGCAAAATTTTTATTCTTTTAAATTTAAAAATAAAATACTATACTGAAGTGAAAGCAATTCACGTAACAAACAAACGAGTATTTAACGATTATTTTTATAATTGCACGAATATATACATATACCGTGATCAACTAATGACAAATATAATTAATTCAAGGAATATACATAATTAAATGTCATATTTTTAAATTGTTTAATACATGAAAAAAAAACTATAGCAAGTATAATAATAATATTGTAATGTATACTTAAAAAAAATCAAACCAAAATTAAACCATTAAAAAAATCTTTTATACCATCAGAAATCATGAAGGAGGTCTAATTACATTTATGGTATGTAATAATAATAATAAGGATGAAAGCTATTTACATGTAAATATCATGTATATGAACAAAGCAGTCGAATCATGGTTATATTACCATACTAAATTACATTAAGGCTTAATAATAAACACGTGTATATACACATTTATACATAGATTTTTTTATTTAACAAGCTATTTAATTCAAGTAATTTACAGCCTTGAATTAAAAAAAATGTTAAAAACAAAAATATATAAAGATATACTGTTTAGACTAGTTCTGGCGTATATTTTTTCGGTAACTTTATACCCTGTATATGCGACTTTCCATTTTAAATAGATATGTGCGTTCTCTCTCTCTCTCTCTCTCTCTCTCTCTCTCTCTCTCTCTCTCTCTCTCTCTCTCTCTCTCTCTCTCTCTTAGATAAACCCCTTTAGCTACAAATTCTTTATTATGAGACTTTCAATAGAATGACAACGCTATTAATATAATCAAATCAAAGCACCAAAGAAATTAAAAAAAAAAAACTCATTAACATGTGTAATATAAGTTTCTGGCTTGAAATATATAATAATTTTTTATGATTATTTTTTATAGGTAAAAAATAATAATGCAAATTAAATTGTGCTACCTTATTTGTAAGTGTAATACTTTTTCAATATTATTATATCTATTATATTTATCTATTATATTATATTATGTTCAGTTCAGTACATAAATTTTTTATTATAAAAATGTATATAAATCTTTTCATTTTATCTCTGATTTCAACTTCCTATACTGGAAGAATAAATTGTGGTTTTAATGCAAAAGAGTGACGTCTACAGTAAGATTAAAAAAAAAAAAAAAAAAAAAAAAAAAAAAAGTTGAACTGGATACAAAAGAAGGGAAATAATTGCCACTTTTTTGTAATCACAATTCAATGTCAAAATGTTATAACCGAAGGGATAAATCCTTTTAGTGAAAGTAATAATGTGCTGTGTATATATATATTTCCGATATAGTTATTTTTTTCAGCTTTTTCCTTATTTGTCATTGTTTTGTAATACATAATATTATAGAACTATAGACTAGCACTTATTTAAATGAGAATATATATAATTTGCATGCCTTATATATATATATAATTTATATTTTTTATATGAATATCTAAAATTTAAATGATTTTAATGATCTTTCTAGTAATTTTAAACGTAATTTTCCTAATAAAACGAAAGAAAAAAGGGGGGAAAATGGTATAAATTACGTTGTATAGGAGACTAGGAGTAGCACAATTAAATTATTATTTTGGACCAAAAACTTTTACATATGATTTGCAGTATAGAGCTTAACTTTTTAAATATTAATTTCTTGTGTGATGGAAAAAAAACTCGTTTATTCATATTAATTTATTGTAATTACGAAATCAATATATTTACAACTGCACTAATCGTTATGTGAAACGCAAAGAAAAAAAAAATAAAATTTTAAGAGTTATAAATAATATAGGACCTCGGATCGTATAAAAATATATATTACGTATAGCTGAAAAATTTTGGGTGACTTTCAATTGTTACTACGCATGTTTTTTAATTCCAGAATTAAATCACGAGATATTATTTATTCTCTCTGAAAACTGTCATTACTCTATGCGCACCTGTGCTTTATATTAAAATATTATCACTTTTTTTTTGTATGTACCACATTTATTTCAACAAGTATGCTAATTAACCTTACACTAATGTAAAATTATAATATATATATTTTATATTATAGTAACCAAAATAATATAATTTCATTATAAAACATTATGTAAGACATCTTTCTTCTTGTATAATAAAAAGTGAGTCATGTTTTGGCATTATACATAGTAAAACTTAATGTCCAGTAAAATATAAGAAGTTATATGACTCTTTTGATATACATCTGGTTATACGTCTACTATAAAGATTATTTTATATATGTGTACATTTAAAAGGAAAAAAAAATAGGCTGCTTACGTCTATTTCATAAAGTATATAAACACTAATTTTTAAGTATAAATTATGAATATATAGGTAAACTAGTATATGAATATATATATATATATATATATAAAGTGACAGTTAAAAGTATAACACAGGTTGAGCTAAATCAGGCGTTTAGCCATGAATTTACTGCAGCTGTTTTAAAATATAAATCGAAAAATCAAAAAGCAATAGTACACGTTTATACTTATTTTTTTAATAATTAATTTACGTCTTTATTAATTATAACTTGAATATAACTATATATTATAAAAATGTATATCATTTTAATATAAACTTAAAAGAAAAGTTTTTTTAAATTTATTCATCTTTATGTTTACTTGATAGGTTAAATATTTATTGCTTTAATTTTTTGTCTTTCATGTCTCTTTTATAAAAGTTACAAAAGAATATACACTGAAGTATAGTATGTTTACTTTTTATATATAAAAATAGATATATATTTTTTTTTATTTAATATATCTAGCAATTTTATAAAGAAGATTATTATTAATTTTCATCACAAGATGTTTACACCTGGTCATTTTTATACAAAGAAAAAAATTAAAAAATATAATTTCTTTGATTTGTACATACATTTTAAATTAGGTTATAAGAGAGCTATATTTGAAAAATATGTCAAATTACTATTTATAGTTGTATAAAATTAAAATAAGAGGGGAAAAAAAGTATCATAATATTGAGTAGTTTATTAGTGTCGTATTGAGGTGAATGCAATTTAGATCTACGTCATAATCTTATAAGTTGAATTTGAATATATATTTTATGTATTAATAACGTCATCACGCCGGTGCATCGTACAAGCTAAACTCACGCACACCGGGGTTAATTTTAGAGCAAACTATATGTGTTGCTTTTTAGTTTTCTTTAACAACGACTCTATGACGATTATTTACCCCCAAGTTAGAAACAAAATATTTTTATACCACACACTTCGTTAAGAAAGATCTCTTTAGTCAATTCTTTTGACACTTAAAACTTATTATATATCTTTTAATGTTTTTTAACTCTTTAAAAAAAAAATTATAAAAGATAAAAAAAAAGTGAAGAAGTTATTAAATCATCACACTTGAAGTTTTTACTAAAAGTTGACCTTCCATACTGTTATAATAAATATTTTTCGTCTGCCTTTTTTTAAAAATAATATACTTTTTATTTGCATAAGATTTTTTTTTAAATAAAAAAAGAAAAAGCTATATAAACACGTTACGTAAATGTTAAAATGATTTTTTAAAATAATAAATGCTTTTTTACTATATAATTACACAGTCATAAAGTTATAGTTATAATTAACCAAGGTCTGAATATGTAAGATTGAATTATCATTCCATATGTCATAATATATAAATAAATTAATTAATAAATAAACTTATTACATTGTTGCTTGCTTTATATTTGAAGTAAAGAATAACCATACTACATTATTAAATTTCAATTATTTATCAAAGATATATAAAAAGAATCTTGTTACAATAATATTTTATATGATCAATATATTATTTTATTCTACTGTATTTATAATAAAGTGAATATAAATTTCTTTATTATGTCCTATATAATTATTATGTCAAATATACATAATATTTTATTCAATGCTTTTGAAATCTCTGTAAGATGAAAATTGCAAGTAAAAAGATTAATCATATAATATTGCTTTTGTAATATAGAAATTAATCAAATGAAAAGTTGATATAATTAATACGTCAAAATGTGCGCAATGATTATTATTTCAACAAAACTCTAATACATAATGAAGTACAGTATATAATATGGTGTATCTTTTGTAGACTTATTGGCGTCATGATAAAATTAGGGCGTCTACACCTTGCAGTTATATATTTAAATAGTTATTGTGTGTGACTGGAATTTCAATATTTTATATTTGTATTATTATATGAATCACAACTAATAAAGAGTTTTAGTTTTTATGTTTCTACTTCAATCCAGTGTTGTGTGGTGAAACCCCAAGTAATAATGTATGTTACAAAAAAAAAAAAAAAAAAAAAAAAAAAAAAAAAAAAAAACCATTCACTTTATAATTACATTTGGTACTTAAATGACACTAGACGATTAAATTGAATTAAAAGCTTACACAGTCATGTTTATCTTGGAAATCCCATCATGAGTATATATATTTATATACGAGATTTTCGTAGAACAAAAAAATCATTTCAAAAAAAAGTATAACGCTTGCCAAATATATATCCATTTTAAAATTTATTATTATAGCAGTTTCTTTTGTTATTATTATTATTTTTTTGATGGTGTTTGTCGCGTATTTTTCATGAACTTTGATCTACGAATGTCCATGACGGACTGAGAAAATGATATGTTGAATGTGTGGTGTAATGTAAGTAAAGCGAGGACCCGCAGTTATAAGACGAAGTCACTTATGTATACGATAACCCGAGATGTGAGACTTCCAAGTCAGGTCAATACGATATATCATCGCATATGTACTGTACATACATTTTTAACTTACAAATTTTCTTATAAACAAAGATCTCAATGAAACTTTATGCAGTCAAAACAAATAATATTATCTTGTTGATTTTATTTTATATTATATTATTTTTCTTTGTATTCTATCGCTTTTTTTTTTTTTCTTTTTTGCACAAAAGAATGATAATCACTATAATTCTTTTATAGTGTACGCAATTTATTCTATATAGAGTTAATAAAAACTAATTAATTATGGGTTTAGACTGCAATTTTATTTTATGACAGTTATTTTTTCAAAAGAATTCACCGGCAAATGTTAAAAAGTAAACAAAAAAATAATTATTACATAATGATCGTAATTTAAAAAAAAATGTTAGAGCACTTTATTATTATGTATATTATAGTTTTTTTTATATATATTTATAGGATCCATATGTTTAGTTTTGAAACCTTATTATAAAATAAAAGCTAGTTTGTGGCAGCAGGAAAGGCAGATTTTTTTTCTCGTCTTCTCTTAGGGGAAAACACACACGCTCGTGCGCGCTAACATATTATGCATTTATTATAATTATAAAACATTTTTATTTTATCACTTTCAAGTACAAATGAACAAAAACTTTTAACTTTTTAATTGAACAATACCATAAAATAAATAAAATACAATTCATGTCGTTTTCCTGTGTTTTATCTTGATTTTGCTCATTATTATGCTATAATAATAATAATAAAAAAAAAACTATATGCTTTGCAATGACCTAAACAGGAAAAAAAATCACACCAATAAAAATTATTGTTTTTTTTTTTTCACTGAATGTCTTGATGCTCACTAATTCATTGCTATATATGTTCAAATATGATATATACGTATATTTTACAAGTACAAAATAATTATATAAAATGTTTAATGATATACTATATACGTTATGATGTAATTTAACATTGATAATTTAAACTTTGTAGCGCGTGAAAAATAAATTATCAAGAAAAAAAATATATAATATATTTTAGAACTCAATGTCAAAGTCAATGCTGTATTTTCTACGAAAAGGTCAATTTAGTAAAAATGTGTTTTATATCATTATAACACTTCAAAAATATTATTGATTGATTTTTACGTGTTATTTTTTTCTTCTTAATATTATTATATAATATATGTCTAGGTCATGTCATAATAAGTAAATTAAATTTAAATTAAATGACATGTATTTTTTTTTTTTTTTTTTTTTTTTTTTTTTTTTTTTTACTAAGCGTAATAAGTTCATTAAAATAGGCCTAAGAACATAATATGTTTAGAGTAGAAAAAAAAGGTTGAATTAAATTTAAATTACATTTTTGTGTTATGGTGCATACTTATAACTTAATTGCAAACTTATAGTGATGTTGATGACTTAATTCTCCAGGCTGCATCAATAATTGTAACCAATCAAAATAGTTTTTTTTTCTTTTTTTTTTCTGCTTCTCGCAACGTTGATCATAATAACAATTTTCCTACTCTAAAGCAAGCGGAATAAATTATTATTTCTTTCTTTGTTTGTTGATATCATTGCGTGTTTCAAAATTGCACAAAATAAAATAACTACAAAAATAGACAATAAAAAAAGTTTTTTAAAAAGTTTTGATACACGTAGCACATTTATACACACATATTCATATGTCTATATTATTAATATAAATTTTGTGTGCATTTTAAAGTAGAATACGCTTGAAATATATTTTTTTATTTTATTTTTTTAAAAATAGGCCGTACTGAATTAAAAAAAATGATAAGGCCATGAAATTATGAATAAAATAAAGAGGACAGATAAGATATTTAACTCACAAAATATTATTGCATATGACAAAAAAATATTGATTTCTGTATAAAATTTCACGTCTTGCCGAACTTTGGACTGATTTGTATGTATAAGTTGAATGTAATTTGAGAAGAGCTATACATAAAACGCCCTTGTATTAATTGTATTTTGTTGTTGGGGTTTAGTTTTATCCTTCCGTTGACCGAGATATTGACCACAATCAATGTTACATTGTTACTCAATTGCAAAGAAATGCATCGTTTTATTATTAATATTAAGCATAGTTAAATCATATAATATTATATATTTACATATTTTTAATTAGTTTTTCTTAGTATAAATATACTTTATAAATTATGAGAATTATTCGTTGTTATATGTCAAGATTGTTTTATTGCAAGCCTTATAACTGTCTTTCAGACTTCGTATTATAAAATATTAAATTTAATTCGTGGAATATAATAAACACCGACAATTTTTAACTTACGAATTAAATATTTTGCTTTCCTATAGTTGCATCTATATAAGTTGTATTAATTTTTCACCGATTTTCTGTATATTTTTCTCTTTAATATCAATATATAGCATTAATATAACTCTATTATACGACTGCTGTATAACTTAATGCGAGGAATTTAAAGAACTTGAATCTGGAACTTGAAACCTGCGTAAGTCTCACACCCGTTAAGAAAGTGCGTAGCAGAAAAGATGTAAAATGCACTTCTTGTAATTCTAAGCACATCAAACCAGCATATGGATATTTTACCCATGATGTCTGAGAAGATACCCCGTTTTGTTTTTCTTTGCACAAGTATCACACGTTGTTTGTTGACAACAACACAGATTCAATGAGTCAGGGTACACGACTTTGTACTTATAGTGTTGTGTATAAATTGTTCTTCATATTAGAAATAAATAATCAGGACTTCGCAACACACATCAAATAAATTGTATACTGTAATGAATTTTGTCGTAAAATGTGGAACAATTTTTAAAACGCTACTAATATAATGTATTATAAGAGTTTTTCTATAAGTTCAAATAATATTACTTGCAAAAGATTAGCAACATTAAAAAAAATATATAAATATAAAAATGTTAATAATAAAAATATCATTACTTGGAAGTCTATTATCATCTCTCGCCCAAAAAAAAAGAAGAAGAAAAAAAAATAGAGAAAACATTTAAGTCACACTATAATTAAATATAATGAAGTTAACCTACAAAAGTAAACAACAACAAAAAAAGAGTTTATTTTACCTGAAGGTGGTTGCAGTTTCCGTGCCGTTTGTCTTGTTGCTAGTATGAGACATGAAGAGATGACGAGGCAGCAGAGGTTGTAAGGTACAGTTGATGGCCTCACCCAGGGTATGACGACGTCTAATGGGTGGTGGACGAGTCGCTAGCCGTACCACAGTAGAAGATTCAGTACCATTATTCTCTGCAATAGTTTCAGGAATAGCAATTGCTTGTGCCTCATTAGGAGCTGACCCTGGGGGTGTAATCAATTGTTCCCAGGGTGCACTATGATTTCCTAACTCAGGATCTGCCAGCCTCATGGCTGCAGTATTATTTTGATCACACGGAGACGTAACAATGTTGATTCTGTAACCAAATAAATTTTATTATAAGAATTGTTAGTATAAAAAAATATAATCAAATTAAAACGCAATGTCACTCTTATTTTTAATAACTTTTTTTTTTTCTTCTTAATTTTTTTCTTCATGTTGATAATGTGTTTTTTTATAATGACTCAACACGCGCATGCATATTGAAATATGATATTATAATATGCTCTACTTTTCAAATGCATCCCACTATATGATATATATAAGCAAACTATATAAGTGAATCATTTTTTTTGTTTTCAATAAGTATGATCATGATCGTAATAATAAATTAAGATGAAAAATAATAGTATTTGTTTATAATTCATGAAATATGACCAAACGTTTATATATAGAGAGAGCCAGTGAAGATATATTTTTCCATGCATCATAAAACTGGTTGTCTTTCTTGTCAGCAATCACGCAAGATGTAATTACAATAATGATCAGGTTTCACGTTTCTACATAACTCATTTTTATCTATATGAGTACAGAATATATAATTGAGATTTAATATAATTTTAAAAGTATGATAAATTTCATTTTATAGAAGTTTACATACTCAAATTTCACTTGTTTTGGACAATTCATCTTTGATTTCATGTCTTGTAAATAAAAATGTTCACTTCCCCGTCTTATTCATGTATAGTTCTAGAGAAAAAAAAAATCACAAAGTTTATTAATTATTGCTTAACTACTGCTTATATAAAAAATATATTATCAATTGATAACACTTTTCCTGTTCCGGTGTTATAGAGCATTTGAAAGAATTCTCAGTTCCTTGCCTATATAAATTTTATAGTGTATGATGTATTCAATTTTTTCTTCGTTTCATATGCACTATTATTCAATTTTATTATAAACGTTAAATAAAAAAGTTAACAAATAAATATTAATAAAATAGCATAATTTTGTTTTTGCACTACATGGTATAAGTAAAAATAAATGTTAGTAATTCCTATCAATAAAACAATTACAATTATGCAATAAAAAATTATATAGAACTTACCTTTGGTTGTTTTTTCCTTGTAAAGCTTGATGGATTATTTTCACAAAGATTGTATATTAAAACTTAAGTTGATTTGCTATAATAGCTTATAATAACGTATGAAAGTTTGTAAGTTCTGTTTAAAAGACTTGTAGAAAATACACTTCAAACAAGCACTTGACGTGTTCCACAAACAAGTTTCTTATAACTGATTGAAGAGCGTGCACCGTGTATGTAAGCGAGTTTACCTCTTAGAGCGAGAGTTCCTCGTGTTCACTCCTCGAGAGAATGGACCGCACTGGGACATTTGGTTGTGCACTGTCCGTATGTTGAGAGTTGAGAGACACAGATTTGAAGTTGCGCTCTCTGGCGGCGCAAGTCAAATCGTACAGCGCCCCTTATGTATAGGCAACTTTTGTAGCTGGTATGTATGACGGTACAGTATACTTTCCAGTACGTAAGGGGGAAATTACAATGATTCATGATTCAGAAAATTACTAATTTATGAATTCTGGCAATAAAAACCATTTGAAATTGAATGGTAACTTAATTATTGAAAATAGTAATAAATTAAAATTTATGAAGAAATCATATTATCAAAGAATATTATACATACAATCTGTATAGTTATTATAATATATTATATAGTTTATCGTCTTTATTTATAAACATATAACAAAAACAAGAAAAAATATAGCTATGAAAAAAAAATCGATGGACTTTTGACATTTTTGACTCAATTTTATATATTGATAGTATGCCGCTATTGTGCATATATACATAAACAAAAAATTCATAGGTCGATAATCATTTTTATTTAATAATATTTTCTTTGTCTGTAGGTTATATTATCACTGTTCACTGTAATTAATTATTATAATATATTCAATAGCGCAGTTAGAAGACAAGGCTAATAAAATAGTTTTTTCTTTTCTTTTCCTTTTTGTTTTGTTTTGTTTTTTTGTTTTGTTTTGTTTTGAAAATACATTATTGTATTCACTACACTGTCAAATTACAACTACAATTATCATCATAATTGTAATAATGTTATAATAATAAATATAATAATGTTAGTACTTTACATGGCATTGAGTTCCAAAAAGTAAAAATCGATTACCCATTACTTTTAGACTGATAAATAAACACAATGATCACTATATATACTGTATTGAAAAAGCCATCGTTGACTAACGTAAGCCGATAAGTACATAAGACTTGATTTTTACACTAACGTTTAGTTATTTGTTTCATGTTTCTATGTTTCTATGCATGTTTCTTGTTTCATTGAAATTCGAAGCAAAAAATTATTTTAGATCCACATCTTAAAAAAATTGGATATCATTGTACGCAAATGATATGCCTTTAATGTACATTAATATTTTTATTGTACAATAACAATACAACATTGTTCAACGTCTTATAGTGTACGTATTGTGCATGGTGTGTGCAATGCTTTATATATAATAATATTATTTTTGTTGTTGTAAATAAGCGAGATAGATCAGATAGATGAAATAAAATTTCGATAAAGTCAATTATAAATAGAATAGACCCTTATATTCATATATAAAGTTCTCAATTAAGTAAAGACCTTTAATTTAATTCTGCTTCATCTCATTAACCTAAAATAATAATATTATATTAAATATTGTATTATACGCGCATTTAATCTGGATTGTTTACCCCTTTCCGATTTTTGTCGTTTATTATCTTTTTTTTTTTTTCTAATATGTTCTGAAACCTATAGGTGCAGTGCGTTTATACACGTAGTGTACAATATATACTTTTTTGTACAGTTCATTTTACTTAAAAATAAATTTCTATTAGCTGCAGATATATGGCATATGGCTATATTCAATGCAATCAGGTGGATATATTTCAGTTGACGCAACTCTATATATCTAAATACATGTTATTCACATATCCCAATAGAAATTCATTTTTTAGTAAAATGACCAAACGTACTACAACCCGACATTGTATTTATAATATGTTACAGCGAACAGAGTGTGGTAAAACAAATAAAACGTTTTCACACATTCTCTCTCTCTCTCTCTCTGTTTTCCAATAACAAAATTTAGTTAATGCATGTAAAAAAAAAAAAAAAAAAGAAAAAAAAAGAAAACGCCTTCATTAGTTTTCACGTAAAAGGGGACAAAAGTTAACATAAACGTACGCGGAGAAAAGAGAAAAAAACATTCGTTCATTGTTGATTGTTGCGGCAACATTTTTTTTTGCAGGTATCAGGTATATGTACACGTATGTATGTATGTACTGAAACTTCGAACTGTCTGTTAAATAATCGAATTCATTCAACTCAAATAAATTTCATCACTTATTGTATTCCAATTTACAGATTGAAAAAAAGACAAGGGGAAAAAAATCATATTCTATTTTCTATTTCCTTGGTCTATTTAAAAATTTCGAACCAATTCACCCAGTGCTGCCATCTTCATACAGCTGTCTTTTGTGAACTTCGAACCTCTTCGAACGTCGAACACGTAGTGATGGCTTCGTACGCTGCCCGAGGTCTTTTAAAAGTCCCCACGAGTATTAAATTGCCTCTAAATAATTATGGTAAGTTAAAATAATATATATTTAATTCCTGTACCTATGTATTTGTAATTTTTTTATAATAGAGGAGCCGTTAAGGAGCTTAGAAATCGCGACTCTGCGGTGGCACAGACAGACTTTAGTAGGATTCTTTTGAATAAACAATTAAATTTACCTTGTTCTAGTTTCTACCTTATAGTTAAATATCATTCATTACAATGAACAGCTTTCAAAGTATTTCAATACCGTAATAATATCTTTATTTTAAACTTTTTGATTCAAATATACTGCATCGGCGATTGCCAAGTTACAGTTTTATTATGATTAAGGTTAAATTTTAATGACCTTTAGCCCCTTGCATATCTAATATTATATTAATAGAATAATGTAAGTAGTGTCACCTTTGCCAATATTATAAAACATTTATGTACAGTTATGTTGAGTAAATATTGATAAATATGTCATAAATATGTAATATTTTAGGAGTGCGATGCATATCTACAACCACTCCCGCATTGGCCGAAGGAAAAAAGACTGTGAAAGACAAGACTGGCAAAAATATAGTATTTGTCGATGGAGTACGAACACCTTTCCTTCTCTCAGGAACATCGTATTCAAAGCTTATGCCCCATGAACTTGCCAGAAGCTCTTTGATGTAAGTGTCAAAATTATTATTACATACACATGTAATGTGTACCGGTATCATATTATTTATGTACTGGTATGTATGTATGTATGTATGTATGTATGTATGTATGTATGTATGTACATATACTGCAACACAGTAAAACACATGATTGTCAGATATTAATTTGTATTTAGCTGATGTTTATTTTTATTTGCATCGAAATTAAAATTAATATTTTGCATATTGAACTTAATGATTCCTTCCATGCACTCATATGTTAAAGTTCATAAATAATTAGGTCATTGTAATTTTAATTGGCAAATAGCCTCTCCTAGTCTGTTTATGTCTCAACTAATGTCATCTATGAGATAATCTGGCAATGAATCAACATTTTGTCCTTGTATAACAAATTAATTGATGCCTTTTGAGTAAGATAGGTCAATTATGCAATTAAAATACATACACCAATACAATGACCAGCATTATTGTACATAGAAGAGGAAAAAATTAACACATTTGCTAGGTCTGAAGGCTGTCAAATAAACTTGAAACTTTTGGATTGCAAGTATTTTTAAAGTCTTGATATCTCTACATACTTAGGCTGTATGTACGTTTTGTCCTATCTGTTCTGAATATTATAAATAAATTTAATTCATGATGTGTAGCCACGGGTCTTTGGACTCATTAGTAGCACATGCAAATAACACATCTACCTATGACTGGTACGTCATCTGTGTTACGAGCATACTGGTCAAGATTTGAATGAGGCAGGTATAGTGGAGCACTATGTATGTCCCCCACTCCCCTGCCAGATTTTCCCAATTGTAGGAAGTTTGTACGCCGTTACATAGCGATGTAACTAGCATGAAACCCACAGAGGAGTCAAGTGGGCTCACTTTCTCGGTATTTTCTTGCAAACTCCCCACATTAACTCTACAGTTACAGTTACATTTTCCCTACAGTTGGGAAAATGTGGCAGATGAGTGGGGGACAAACAGCTTGCTCAACTATACATGTCTCATTCCAATCTTGACCAGCAAGCTCGCAACACAGATGATATGTGTTATAGACGGATGTATTTGCATCATATTTATGGACTCATTATCATTAACCCATCCTTTTAAAGTCGTTTGTATTTATTTTTTTTTATTTTTTTTAATATTATCTAGCACACACTACACTTGAAATTTGACTACTTTTCCCAGTCAACAGTCTAAAAATTAGGGAATTTTCATGTTAATTTCATTATAACTATGTACCCTAATAGTTCCAAGTATTTTTATTTTTTAACACTAATATACAGTATCAAACACAATTTATATGATGATAGTATTGTCCAGTGGGGTGACTTCAGCCAAATTTTCAAAAAAAAAAAAAAAAAAAAAAAAAAAACTCCTTAAGTAAAGCTCATAGAAACATGAAACAAATAACTACAAGTTAGTGTAAAAATCAAGTCTTACTTAATCGGCTTAGTCAACGATGGCTTTTTTAATAGTGATCATCGTGTTCTTATAACTCCCAAAAATGTGATCTTAAAAGTTTAATTATTAACTCGATTGGTGAGAGCCAAAGCTGTCACAGTGACCCCGAACCTATGTCACAGCTAAATTTGCTCTGACGATAGCTGGGCTTATCTTTGCATAAATTATTTTACTGCATATCTGTAGCCGTAAAAAATCCTTTTATGTAAAATAGTACGTCAAGTGGTGATTACAAAAAAAAAAGAGTAACTCACTCTTGCACCAAGCTAGCGTGATAGCAAGTAAAGCTGTGACCTACAGTTCGCGCCACGTAAGGATGTGACCAACAAGAGAACGCCTTAAAACCCTCCATTTAGTTAACATTACCCCACCTCCTAGTGACCTTGAAAGCTAGAGCATCTATTGGCTGCTCGGGGGGAATCGATAAAAGCCCACATCCTTCCGTGATTTCTAGTGTAGATTTAGGGACGCTTTAACAGCTTTTGATCTCGGAGCGTTAATTATTAAAATTTCGTGTTTTCAGGAGGTTTAAGAACATGATAATAACATTGATAACTATATATATATTTTTAAAGCCATTGTTGACTACCCCTTTAAGTTTTTGTTTCATGTCTGTATGAGCTTTAGTTAAGGAATTAATAATTTTTGAAAATTATTCCAATGTTACACCAAGGGGCAACCACTACCACTTATTACTTCACTTGATGTTATGTATAAAAGTTTGATCTTTTGTACTGAACTTAAAGATGAATTGATTTATAAACTTTGTATGTTTAGGGGCTTGTTAAAGAAGACTGGCATTTCTAAGGAATTGATCGACTATATAATTTATGGCACCGTAATTCAGGAGGTAAAGACCAGTAACATTGCACGTGAAGCTGCTCTCAGTGCAGGTTTCTCAGACAAGACCCCTGCACACACAGTCACCATGGCTTGCATCAGCTCTAACCAGGGAATCACCACAGGTAAAGTTCAATTACAGTGGCTGTGGTTTGGTTGTGAAGTTAATGGATTGAAACACTTGTTAATATTTACTATTGCAACTCTCTTGTTATTACAGGTATTGGTATGATTGCTGCTGGTGTGTATGATATAATTGTGGCTGGTGGTGTGGAGTTCATGTCTGACGTGCCAATCCGTCACTCTCGCAAGATGCGTAGCCTCATGTTGCGTGCCAACAAAGCCAAGTCCGTGGGCCAGAAGCTGTCACTCCTTAGTTCCATCAGACCAAATTTCTTTATACCAGAGGTAAATTAAGAAAATAAGACCAATTACATATGTCTAGAACAGTTCCATAAATAATTAAGAAAAAATCATTTATGTATACAATATATTATTATTTCTTCTTCTTATTTTTTCTTGGAAAGATTTGTTATACAGTATACATAATATTATATCATACCAGTATTAAATTCAATAAAATTCTATAGTAGTTTCAATTATTACAGCATTAATGCTGTTCCTAAACCCTGTTCTTTGCTCCTAAGAGGACGATCAACTTTGGTTATTTAAATAAAATGCGCATTTTTTGGTGCAAGAAAACAGATTTTACGAACAACAATATTTTCTCATTTCAAATAAATGTGTATTTAAAAAAATGAAGATGATGATTGTATTTATTTTATTATTATTATTTTTTTTTTGTAGCTCCCAGCAGTAGCTGAGTTCTCCACCAACGAAACTATGGGCCACTCTGCTGACCGTCTGGCTGCAGCTTTCAAAGTATCTCGTCAGGAGCAAGACGAGTATGCTGTACGCTCCCACACTCTGGCTCAGAGAGCTCAACAGAATGGATACTTCACAGATATCATTCCTGTCCAAGGTACTATTCTCAATGTAACTCCTCCTTTCATTAAATAAAACAACTTACCTTAACTTAGTAGATGTTTCAGTAGCAAAATAATTTAAATGTAAAGATTAGAGTATGGTTTTTAAGAGTTCTCTAGCATTGTGTGTATCACATTTACAAAAGTTCATCAAAAAGTAAAATAAAATGTTCAGTAAACTCTCGACTTTGTGAAGTTCAATGCTGTGAATTTCTCGATTTTGTTAAATGCTGTGTTGGGTCTGCAGCAGACTTCAATATAAGCATGGCAATGTTTAAGCTCTCAATTTTGTGAAATTGCCATTTTCTGGGTTTACTGTATTAGGTCAAACTTTTTTTTTTTTTTTTTTTTTTTTTTTTTTTTACCATGCAAATAACCATGATAAATTTCAATGCTATGCATATAAAAAATTGCACCAACAGTTTAAATGGAAAAAAATAATAATAAAATGGCTGATTCAATCAAGATCCACTAAATTTACCCAATACAGCAATACCGCTTTCTGTATATAAAATGGTAAAAATGTCCATTGCATTCAAATGTAATGCAAAATATTTTGTCTTCAGTGCCAGGTATGGCTCAGGCTGTAGCCACTGACAATGGTATTCGAGTGTCTACCATGGAACAGATGGCAAAGTTGAAGCCAGCATTCGTGAAGCCCCATGGCACAGTGACTGCTGCTAACGCATCATTCCTGGTAAGTTGTTTTTCTCTATGTAGTTATTGCATTGTGAGTTAGAGTTGCACTATATGGAAGAAATTTATGCAAATTATTTTTAATTTTAATATATTGTGCTTTTTTAGTGCCAGTAAATCAATACATTTTAAATAGCTAATGTGAATTTTTATGTTTGTATGATGTAGAATACAAGCATAATGAATATGCAAGGAACAATATAATGTATGTGAACGGTCAATAATGATCTCCTTTCCTCTTCATTCCAGCCTCTTGGTAAAATCCCTACCATGGATGAAATGTTTCCTAATATCCACAACAGGCCTTTCCCGGTAATCCTTCCTATCCTAATCATCATCCTTTACCAAAATTATCAACTGTAATAATAATTACCATAGCCATTGTTTCCTCTACAAATGAAAACAATGAGATTATGTATTGAAATCAATTATTTATTTAGACTGATGGAGCTTCAGCGTGCCTTGTGATGACTGAGGCCAAGGCTAAGGAACTGGGACTCAAACCCAAGGCTTACTTGAGGGACTTTGTCTATGTATCTCAGGATCCTAAGGACCAACTCTTGCTTGGGTAAGATTACATTTTTATCTTATTATCTACAAAGTAAAGTTTCTTCTATCTATGTCTACCTATTTTTATTTGTTTTACTAACCAAAGCACTATCATATTACAGACCCACCTATGCCACACCCAAGGTTCTTGAGCGTGCTGGATTGACAGTGAAGGATATTGATGTTTGGGAAGTGCATGAAGCCTTTTCTGTAAGTTCATATGTTTCTCTAAACTGCTGATCATAATTATATTATCAAAGGAAATGATAGGGGAACCAATAAGCACCCTACCACAATGAAGGCAATAACTAGATGAAGAGAAGATCTTGATAGCACAGTTAAGACAAATATTTACATTGATTAAGATGTTTCGACAGCGATGCTCTTTTTCAGTTGCTAAGAGTGTAGATTTGAGCAAATAAAGCAATCTAAGCCACTAAAGAAGAGAGCTGGGCAAAACAATATTTATGTTAACTGTGCCATCAAGATCTTCACCTAGATTCGTACGTTATCATGATAAGGTGCTGGTTGCCCTATAATTGCCGATGATACATTCAAACAGAAATGGTTTTTATTTGTTTATTATGTATAATCATTACGCTGATAGTAATTGTCAGTTGCTCTGCTATATTATGCAGAGAAATAATCACAATGTAAAATAATTTGATTAACGTATGATAAATTGAAAGAAAAGGATAGGAGAAAACCAGCAAGGGCCTTACCATAGTGAAGAGAGTCCCATAGTTTGGTGAAAATCTTGCTAGCAAGATACCTAACCGCGATGGTTTATTTTCCTTAATATACAATTTGATTAACGTGATTGTTTTAGGGACAAATTCTGTCTAACCTGAAAGCCATGGACTCTGATTGGTTCGCCAAGACTTACATGGGACGTAGCAGCAAGGTTGGCACTCCTGACCTCAATAAATGGAACATGTGGGGAGGCTCTCTCAGCATTGGACATCCATTTGCTGCCACTGGTGAGCTTTCCCCGGTCTTTGTATTTGTTTTAACTCAAGAAACTAGTATTATTAACTGAAATGTATTATTTTAGGTGTGAGACTGTGCACCCATGCTGCCAACAGACTTATCCGTGAGGACGGACAGTTTGCTCTGATCACTGCGTGTGCTGCTGGAGGCCAGGTATGCGTGATTTTATTTATTTAGGGTTCAGTAGTTTGATGCACAAGTCAGTTATGTGGTCTCCTGTGTGTTCCACGACAATTTGCAGGATGATCTTGACATGTGCTACAGTAAATTAAAATATGACAAGCTAGGACCTGCTGTCCTTGAGGATTGACTGCATGGTAGTATAATTGTCAAACAAAATGTAGCTTATAGACTAATATAGACCAAGCGAGAGTTACCGCGGGTTGCATACTTCGCTGCACAAGCGCCGCGTAGTGGCAGAGAATTGCTTAAACTTTTTTAAAATTTTAATACGGCCTAATGTAACAGTATTGAACGATCGCAAATAAACTGACTAATTATTGCCATCAAACTTACTTTGAGTATATTTTCTAATAAAAATAATAATAAAATTTAAATAAAAAAAATTAAAAAAATCGAAAAGGTTATAGTTTGCTAAATATAATATATATGACATGTTCTTTCTGAATTCCCGAGCGCGTCTACCTTACCCCCTAGAAAACGTCTGAAAAAAATATATGTGGTTTAGGGACTCAATACAACTACAAATATCAAGTTTTACATCAATCAGATAAATTTTCGAATTTTCAGGGCACTTAGAAAAAATTCGGTTGGATCGAGCCATAGGTAAGAGCTAATTTTTTAACGTTTTGGAAGGCACTTTTCTCCGTAAATGTACATTGCATGCCGTCATTTGTATTTTTTGTGCATTGTAAACTGTTATGAAAGTAAACTGGCGTTATTAAATTTTTTTTTAAAAGTACAGTTTTTTCATAAAAAAATCCCCAAAATGGCCCGCGGGACGATTTTTTCGACTTTGGATTTTGCTATAACTGACTCAAATTTTAATATTTTTTCAACAAATTTAAATCACAGTTAAAAGAGTGTATTAGCAAGCATACTGAGCAGAAAAAATATTTCTATACCAAAAACTATCCGGGTGGCGGGGTCCCGAACTTGTCACCAACCCGAAAAGGTGGGTATGTAAAACCGCAAAAATAAAAAAGTCGCTACAAACATTTTTTCTCAATTTTGATGGAAAAGTGTAGCCTAGGATGTAAGAAGAATGCTATTATGGTAGACTTAATGTATATTTTGTTTTGAGTATTTTTTACGCTAAGTTGAAAATTGTGATATTTTTACTTTTTAACGTGCATTACGGAGACACCTCAAATACGAATTAAATAAATGTTTGAACTTTTTCCTTTGCACATTTGACTAAAATTGAACGATGAAGTGTGTGCAATTATAAAAAAAAAGTTTTAGGCGCAAAAATGTTGCTCAATGATAAAAAAAAATCGGAAAATTGTAGCAAGAAATGAAAAAAATCGATTAAAAATCATATTACAGATATGTTAATTTTTATACCATTGTAAGGGCGCTAAATGTTATTTAAAAGTTAAAATATCATATAAATAAAGAGGTGCCGGGATAGCTGAGACCAGGCGGTATCGGGGGGGGGGGGGGGGGGGGGGAGTGGCGGAAGACAAACGTAACTTTTGTAAAAGTAATTTTGATTTTAGATTTTTACAACTCAATTTGAAAAGTACTATGCCAAAATTAAATATTTTATGATGTAAAGGATATGGGGTAAGCGAATTAAGTTGATTTGACATATAAGGATGAAAATTTGAAACGATCTTTTTGAGACATGATTTGTTGTATAAAAATTTGTAGCATTCTGTGCTTGCCATCACGGACTGGTATTTTTAAAGTTTTGGGTTTTATAATATAAATTATGTGAATTCAATTAGAGAGAGAGAGAGAGAGAGAGAGAGAGAGAGAGAGAGAGAGAGAGAGAGAGAGAGAGAGAGAGAGAGAGAGAGAGAGAGAGAGAGAAGAATAAGAACAAGAAGAAAGCAAGACACTGATTACACGTAATTTTTTTTTTTTTTTTTTTTTAATTTTTAGACTACTTTTGCAAGTTTGTTGTGATTCCTAGATGCAGGAAAACTAGAACATTAAAAATTAGAAGTGTTATAAATGACAAGTGCATTTTAATCAATTGGATTTCCAGTTCCTGCCTGGGTATATTGAATTATTATTATATACATTGATTCTATTGATTCTCTCAGAATTTAAAACAATAATTATAAAGCTCAAAATTTTAAATGTGTAATTAATAATAATACTTTTTATAGTATGCATAATAAACAACAACTTGTGGTATTAAATATAAAATAACGTTGCTTGCTATTTAAAATATTCGATTCTCGGCTCGGCTCTACTACTTTTTTCTTTCTCGTTCTTACCTTATGAGGGACGTTAATATTCTATATAGGAAAATAAAATACTTAATTGATACTGCATTGAATAGTTTCTAAATTATCACATTTTTTTTCTCGGAAAATAATCATGGTAACATCGAAACTATCATGTTATTTAGTATTTTATTTACTATATCATAAATTATGTAATAGCGTGAAAATGTTGTTACATTAGGCTAGCATAAATTATTTATTTATTTGTCTTAATATAAGCATAAAATAAAAATATCTAATTGAAACTTTTTTTTTTCAATTTGGTTTTAACAATCTGACATCAAAAAGCTCATAACTTTTACAAAAGTAACGTCGTTTTTGTCATCCGCCACTCCTGCCCCCCCCCCCCCCCCCCCCCCCCCCCCCCGATACCGCACGGAAAATAAAATATACTTAAATTAAGCAAAAAGCTAGTATTAAAATGCTGTGTTTTGCAATAGAGACAGTCCTAACTGAGAATTAGTAGGGCGGTATGCTAGACCCGCTCCTACCTGCGCGCAGCATAGCATACCTGTCGGCCAGGAGAAATAGACTCAGGTGAGGTGGGCTTGCAAACTCACCCCTAGTATATTTGAGTTAGCACTAATATACTAAATTTTAGAATTGGACCGCAAAATGGCGTACACGAGTTTTTTTTTAAATAATTTTGTGTATTAATTTAATTATTAATTATTATAAAAAATAAACGTTGGCAATAATTTGAAATATTCAATGAAATGAAAAATTCCCGCGGTGGATTCTTAGTTTATTATAATTGTATGCAAATATACTTTCATATAAATTACATAATTATAAATCATATCATAATTTGTTAGTAGCGGGGGACAGAGGACCATTTTTTTTTCAATGCGTCGATCGGGCTTGGCTACCATAGGCCATATCGATGAATATATCAAATATAATATATACCATTGTGTTACTACATGACGACTCATTTTGCACCTTATTTGACTGTGCGATTACTTCATTTTTATTTTTTATGTAAAAACGTCACTTGTAATTCTATTTGCATGAAATACGCGGTAATTAAGACAGTTAAAGTATTTTTATAAATCTGTTAGTTTAGAATTAATTACCTTCTTCATGGTCTCCTGAAAACTAGAGAAACGTGGCCATTTAAACGGAGATTGGCTGATTTTAGCAATGCTAGCTGCTAGTATGCGGGAATACTAGATCGGCTCAGGCGAGTTAAGCACACCTGCGCTGGCATTCAGGTGCCGCTCCTCCTGGATCTCAGGTGACATAAAAACTATACTGACTATAACTGACGCTAGGTACCGCTCCCCCTAGATCGCAGGTGGTATAAAATCTAGCGCTAGGGTTTTAGCGTCACTTATGCTAGAGATGCAGGTTACTCAGATCTTGCACGCATGTACTAGGGCGCGGGCTTATTTGCGTTAGTATACTAATCTACTTAAATTTAGCACATCTTTTTTTTCCGTGGCGCCTGGTCTCAGCTATCCCGGCACCTCTTTATTTATATGATATTTTAACTTTTAAATAACATTTAGCGCCCTTACAATGGTATAAAAATTAACATATCTGTAATATGATTTTTAATCGATTTTTTTCATTTCTTGCTACAATTTTCCGATTTTTTTTTATCATTGAGCAACATTTTTGCGCCTAAAACTTTTTTTTTATAATTGCACACACTTCATCGTTCAATTTTAGTCAAATGTGCAAAGGAAAAAGTTCAAACATTTATTTAATTCGTATTTGAGGTGTCTCCGTAATGCACGTTAAAAAGTAAAAATATCACAATTTTCAACTTAGCGTAAAAAATACTCAAAACAAAATATACATTAAGTCTACCATAATAGCATTCTTCTTACATCCTAGGCTACACTTTTCCATCAAAATTGAGAAAAAATGTTTGTAGCGACTTTTTTATTTTTGCGGTTTTACATACCCACCTTTTCGGGTTGGTGACAAGTTCGGGACCCCGCCACCCGGATAGTTTTTGGTATAGAAATATTTTTTCTGCTCAGTATGCTTGCTAATACACTCTTTTAACTGTGATTTAAATTTGTTGAAAAAATATTAAAATTTGAGTCAGTTATAGCAAAATCCAAAGTCGAAAAAATCGTCCCGCGGGCCATTTTGGGGATTTTTTTATGAAAAAACTGTACTTTTAAAAAAAAATTTAATAACGCCAGTTTACTTTCATAACAGTTTACAATGCACAAAAAATACAAATGACGGCATGCAATGTACATTTACGGAGAAAAGTGCCTTCCAAAACGTTAAAAAAATTAGCTCTTACCTATGGCTCGATCCAACCGAATTTTTTCTAAGTGCCCTGAAAATTCGAAAATTTATCTGATTGATGTAAAACTTGATATTTGTAGTTGTATTGAGTCCCTAAACCACATATATTTTTTTCAGACGTTTTCTAGGGGGTAAGGTAGACGCGCTCGGGAATTCAGAAAGAACATGTCATATAAATCCCGACCAATATAGTGAAAGATACAAAT
The DNA here is from genome assembly GCA_949318235.1 of Ecdyonurus torrentis. Lineage (NCBI taxonomy): Eukaryota > Metazoa > Arthropoda > Insecta > Ephemeroptera > Heptageniidae > Ecdyonurus > Ecdyonurus torrentis. Next base: position 23,066,863 of record OX439130.1, on the reverse strand, counting down.
ATGTGTATTCTTACACGGAAAGTTTTTTCTCTCTCTCTATATTATTGTCAGAAAAAATTAATAAACAATAAAACTGTTTAAAAAGGATAATAATTAGAAAAACATAAATAATACTTGCATGGTTTTGGAGGTTTAAGCTAGAAAATTTGATTTGACACTCCCGTGGTTTCTAGGTTTGAATCATTTTGACTTTTTTTTTTTTTTTTTTTTTTTTTTTTTTTTGCCTTATGATTTATATATCAGATTAAAATATTTTATTATTTAAATATTTTATCTTAAAATAATTTCGTTCACAAAACAAATACTTTCCTATATTTGCGTTCTTATTTATTTTGAAAAGGAATCTTATTTGTTCTCTAACAGATTATATATTTAAAAAAAATATTCTAAATAAGCATATTCTACAAATCTTTTCATATTTTTATATTACTTTTAATTTTTTTTTTTAATTTATTATATATATTTTTATAATTTCTAATTAATGCTATTTATTTTTTCTTGATTTTATTTTAAATACGCGTTTTGAATAAAGTACGCGAAAACAAAACTACCTACAATGCGCGTGCGCTAAGCTCTTGCCAGCCGTTGAACAGGCAAAAAGTATTTGTTTGTTAAAATATATTTTTCCCTCATAAAAAATTACCTTTTCAATGGCCTAGTGGTCCGCGGCGTTCAACTTGCCACTAAGTTTTACGCGCTTGGGTGTGACAGGTTCAAATCCTAGCAGATCTTTTTTTTTTTTTTTTTTTTTTTTTAATATTGTTGATTTTGATTTTTTTTTTTTTCAGATTAATTTTAATGCCGTTTTCAGAGATTAAAAAAAGAATATGAATCTGTCACTGTGGTTATAATTGACGGCAAGCAAAAAAATAAATAATAAATAAGTAAATAAAAAATTGTATTCTTATTACCATGATCTACTCGGGTTCTAGAAACATATCTCATGAGATTGAATCTAGGCAGTGAAAGACCACTTGCAATGAAAAATATTTTTTATATTGATGTTGCAACGTGTAAGTGAAAACGTTTTTTTCTTAGAAGTGCATTAAATATTTGATGTTTATTTTAAATAGTTCATTGCAAGGTGGTCCATTCACGTGGTATAAAAAAATTGATGATTTTATTTTTTATATTTGACATATTTAACGTTTATTAAAAGTTATATTTTTTATGCGTTTCGAATATATATTATTTTTAGAATTTTAAAGTTTTGTTCATTAAAAAATAATGGCACGAAAAAAAAAAAAAAAAAAGAAGAAGAAGAAGAAGAAGAAAAAGAAGCTTTTAACACATTTATTTCAATCGTTTATTTTATTATTATTTTTTTTTTGATAGTGAGAAAAAAATAATTATTATTTTGCTGTGTTTTATTTACATATTTAATAGAAAAATGCTAGAAAAATAGAAATATCTGACAATAAAGCTTAAAAAGATATAAAAAATCCTCCATCCCTGTAATCAAGCAGCCGCTGCACTCTGCGTTGCCGGCCGGCCGCGTGAGTATGCCCGGCTACTGAATGCGGCCACCCGCCCGCACTTTGACTTGCTCTTTTTATAGACCTAACTTAGATAATTGTTAAAAAATACTTTTAGATTTTGTAGGCTATAGAGAATTTTTTGTATAAATTTTAATATGTTCTAATGTATGATAGTGAAAAAATTGATGCGATTGTGTTGAAAATAGCATAACAAGAAATTAGAGAACTTGAGTAAAAATACACGCATTCTTATCGGTGTTCGGAAAGGTAGGTCCGTTTGTTGCGCGCTCTGACCACTAGGGATCGTTCTAATCACTCGCGCTGGCTCTATATAGAAATTGGTTGTGTAAATTTTTGATTTATTGAATGACATGGAAATTTGTACTAAAAAAACTTCTCTTGCATAGTTACTAATTAGGACAACCTAAATCATTTAGGCACTGTAGTTGCAAGTCTCATATTTTTGAAATATAAAAAATGACCCCCTACTTTTTATGTTAAATATGGTTTGAAAATCATTGGTAACAACTTCCTATGGTAAAAACTTCAGGGCCCATGGCCATCAGCTATGGGAGAAATGATAAATTTGAAAGAAAAGGATAGGAGAAACCAGCAAGGGCCTTACCATAGTGAAGAGAGTCCCATAGGTCGGTGAAAATCTTACTGGCACAGAGATAAAAAAACACATTGGATATATTTCTGCAATAAACTCAAAGAGAGCTGGAGTGTGTTTTGCCTTTATCAGTTCTTACAGACTTGTAGAGAAACTATGAATGATCTGTGTCTGCCTGCAATGTGTTAGCTTTTATCTCTGTGCTAGCATGATTTTTACCAAACTACGGAACTCTCTTCACCATGGTAAAATCTTTTTATTTATTTATCAAGTATCAAAAAAGTGGTTTATTGTTTGTTATTATAAGAGCTATTTTGTAATTTTTTTTAATTAGATAATTTCTCCAGCTAAACTATATAAATTGTCTACTACTGATAAAATAAATGCTTATCTCCTATTTGAGTTGAAAGTTATAAGATAAAATACTTGTAGACTAGTAATAAGTAATCAGTAGAAACTCATGTAATCATGGTGTAAAGGTAGTATGTGCGTATAATATCTATAAATAACTAACAATATGTCATGTGTTTCAGGGTGTTGGTATGATTGTGGAGAGATATCCAGGTGCTACTGTTTAAGTTCCCAGCTGGTGCAAGAGGTTCAATAATAAAAAAGGGGCTCCAACGTTGTAAGAAATTCATAACAATTCAATGCAAATGTTGTATATATAGATATTTTTCTTATGAACAAGACTTTTTCAGGACACTGTGTATTGTGCTTGCGGATCCTTGTCCTTAGTTTTATAAATACTTACTGTATCCTATACAGTCGTATGTATGGTTATTAATATTTTTCAATGTCCCATTTCTTTAATATGTTATCATTATTAAATGCTACAGTAAATATATATCATTTTTTTGTTTTGTGTAGTTGGTTATTTGAATAAATTTACTTTTACCTATTATTATTATTTTTTTTCTTTTTAATGTTAAAAATGCATATTTTGGTAACTTCAAAAGATCCTTCTTTCTAAAGCAATAGGAAGTCACTATTACTCACCAAATATTTTTACTAGCTCTGTTATTGCTATACCTTGTATATTACAAATAAATGTTTGTTCTTTAATATATTTAGATGTTTCTTTTTGTCTGTTCCATTTAAGCTTTAAATGATGCTATAAAATAATATAATACTCAAACAACTAAAATTAATAATGTAAGATACAAAAAGAGAGAAGAAAAAATTATAAAAGAAACCATTTGAAGTATTTTTTATACAAAAATGTTTATTATGTATAGAATTTACATGTGAACAAAATTGAAGGTACGACCCTCGACCCTCGTAATACAAAATGCACTTACATACATACAGTACACACGACTGTGATAATATATTTTACCATTCAAACACTCGCACTAAATTTACAATCTTATTATGTAAACCTTTAGAAACAGGAAAAGGAAGTACAGCTCTAGCCAAAAGTTTAAGAACGGGGCAGTGGAGACTGCAGAGTTTTCTCATAAAGATAGCAAAGGGTGGTTGCCTATGCCTTTACAAATCTTTCTCAAACTTTTGGCTAGAGCTGTACATACTGGAAGTGGAAATCACGTAATGGTAAAAGTGGGAGAAAACTTTGTGCCAGCAGCAAGCTAGGCCTGAGCCACCTCCCACTTTTAACATCATGTGGTTTCTTTTTCCGCTTTTTAGGTTTACATAAAATGCCAGTGTTTGTTGTAAACTGTGTTTTCTTGCACCAAAAAATGTACAGTACAGTTGAAAAAAAAGAGTTGATCTTCATTTTAGTAGCAGAAAACAGTTTACGAACAGCATTATTCTAATGAGAAATACAAGTGCTGAAATTAAATAGCAAAATATAATGCCACAATCTGGTGTGCAGTATACATGAAATTTGTAACAAGCCAATATGAAATGTTATCAGTCAAGTTAGATTTCTCCTTGTCCTGATGCTTCACTTGCCACTAAAGCTTGAGCTACGTGCTCTCTCACAGCTTTATCTAACACGTTGGCAATATCTGCTGCTCCGAGGTTTGCTCTCTCCACGACAGAATCCACATGAGACAGATGAAGTCTCGTGCCACTCAACTCCAGCTGTACGACTGACTCCAGCCTCGGCATGGCAGCTATCATGAGTCCTGGTCCTCCGAGAGTCTCCTCTACATGGTTAACGTCCACCATGGGCACCGGGATCTCTCCACCTGATGCAGGGGCAAGTGTAGCAGTGCACCCACAAACATAGTCCTTCAGAGGAATGCCAGCATCTATTAGAGCCAACGTGGCTGCATTCACACAAGCACTGTAGTTACTACCATCAGCCTGGAGTACCTGAGAAACATAATTTAACTTATCAGTCCTGAATCAAAGAAATTAGTCTCCTGAAGTTTCTTACCTCTAAATAAATATCAATCTGAGATCTTGGGTACAATTCTGTTCTAATAACTGCATCAAAAGTTTGTCGTAAATTCATATCCATCTCTTGTGATCTTCTATCTCCTCTTGGCCTTCTTTTTCTCTCTGAAGTACTGAATGTTGCCATGCTGTACTGGCAGTTAATGTAAGCTTTGTCGTAGAGAGCTTTAGATCGATTACCACGAACCTGTAAACAAAATTAAGGGAATAAGCGTTAACACACATCGGACAGCGTCATTTTACCGTAAGAACTTATGTTAATGCATTAAGCTTAAATATTTTGAAGTTTTGTTTGTAATAATTACCTCATGAGGACCATAAACCGCAGCAAGAACTTTGGTGTTCCCTTGTTCTAAATATGCACTTCCATCTGGCTGGCTAAACACTCCTAATTTACATTTAATTTGTCGCAATTCATTTGGTCTTCTACCATCAACACGAAGACCATAATCTGATAATAATTTTAAGCCGGACATGATTTAAATTAAGAAAATAACAATGTTTTTCAGAAATTATTTTTCCACGCCGCCTCCAGCTGATTTCTTTCAAAGACTTGTAACTTTACTTCATAGGTGGCAGCACAAAGTAAAAGAAATTTTTTTCAGGTGTAAAGTTTTAAGATTTGCCGACAGGTGAAAAAGGCGCGGAATCTAATCGAGGATATGATTGGGCTTTGTCATTGGTTGTAGAGTTTTTTTTATCGCCTCAGGCATAGCTCGTGTCGGGGGAAAAATACAAAGAGACATTACACAGTGGTGGTGGACACCGTTTGTCGCACGAGTTATAGTATTCATCGATCTAAATATCGTACGCACGTGTTTTAAGTTGAGTGTTAACAATTTTGTTCATATAATAATGTTTTACTTATAAATCAATTAAAAATGAGTGATAAAGATTCAGACAAAAGTGAGTCAAATAGGTCAACTCCAAGTAGAAGATCTACGGCTTCAAATTATAGTGATATTGACGATTTACCGGAGATAAATTACTTCGCTCGAGTAAGGGTAAGTTCAAAAATTATTTATAATGTTTAATAATTTTTCAATGTTGTATAAAAAGTTAAATTTACTCGATGTTTGGACTTTGAGTCAAAGCGTTGCTATGGTTTTACCACAGCTGTCAAAAAAACACGCTTGGACGATCACCCACACCGGTAATAGGGGGCTGAAATTTTTTGTTGTTATATTTTTAATATTTTTAATTTGTACTATACATCCTTTTAAAAGACATCATATTATAAACTATAACACGTAGAAAATAAAACGGGAAAAAAAAAAAAAAGTTAATGCAATTTAAAAGTATATTTATAAAATTCATTGAATAAATCATTTGAATTTCTAAACAAAATTTATTAAAAAATGCTTCTGACAATATGTTTATGTTGCTTTTTTACAAAGAGATTTTATGAACATAAGAAAATTAGAAAAATAATATATAACAACAATTTTGTATAGCCTGTATGCCCTATGCCTATACGTTTCATTGCCTATACGACAATTTACGTATTATTAATTTATTATATAGCCATGTATTACCCGCACATACATATTGAGTTATACATGAGGGGTGCAGCATGTCTTCTAAATACACCTGCTGGTTTCAAAAATCAATATAGCAATGAGCGTGACACATACTCCATATATCACAATGTTTTGTTCTTATTATTAGATTATTATTCCAAGAAATAAAGTTATTGCATTACAAAATGCAAAACTATTATTATTGTATATTTCTATTAATATAGGGTATAAGCAGAAATTTATATACAAAATACAAAAATATATAAATAATAAACAGTTAAATATTAAAAGTTTATATACAAATCAAAAATAGCAGTACAGTATTGCGCATCGTTGCTGTAAACTATATTATTTAGTCCAGTGGTTCATTTAACCTGAAATAAAAAGATGCTTAATCATAATTATGAATAATATTTAAATCATAATAATATAATGGTATTCATTGTCAATTAGATTAATATCTAATATAACACTTTTTTTTAAACTCCTTTGCGTTCTATAGCTGGTCTTCTTACATTACAATAATGTACTGTACATTATTTTATGTAGTACAATTTTTATTACTTTATTTGAAATTTATTATTTTCTTGTGTATATTCAATTTTTGCAGTTTATCTGGGTTATCAATTTTGAGTAGTCAAAATCTTCTATATTTTAGGGTTCGTTATATTTAAAAGATGTATAGAAAAAGTACAGTTATTTTTATACATAATATAAAGTTGATATACTCATTCATATTATTTAAATTAATTCCAAAAAATGTTAAGACCAAAAAAGGACTTGTATAATATTATTTTATCCCCTTATTATAAAAATAAAAAATCCAGATTATAAAACTGTTAAAACTTTTTTATATTATATTATAATATAAAAAAGGAAGTTGTCTTGATTGCCTAAAGTAAAATTATAACAAGATCATCATTTGAGGGACTATGAAAATAAGAAAACCACAATTTTGAGAGCTTGTTTGACTAGATTATCGACATGGGAAGAAGAAAATAATATTAAAATATATATAAAGTGTCCATCCATAGTATAAGCTTCCCTTGTATTTCATATAATATAGCCCCCACAAAGTCAAGTGTGACCAGTTTTCTTTCCCCACATGCCTCACCTTTCACCTTCTCTTCTTTCTCATCCTTTACTTCTCTCTCTCTCTCTCTCTCTCTCTCTCTCTCTCTCTCTCTCTCTCTCATTTTTGCTAGACACACGGTTCTAGCTTACATTCAGGAACGTGTGTGTGTTGTATAGGATAGGATCATATGCGTGACGTTACGTTACCTGCTGACCTTTTAACATCCATGGTCACAAAACAACACAACCTGATCATCAACAATTGACTATACAATATACATACATATAACAAAATTATTATATCCGGGGTCTAAATATGGTTATATATTTATATTCTCCCCCAAATATCCATTATATCATTTTTATAAAGATTATTGTTAGTTTTGGTAACTTTTATTTTGATATATAATCAAGTATCAAGTATGTAGATTTGTATTTGTTTATTCGTACATGTGTTGAAGGCGTTTAAGCTATTAATATTTTTTTTATATATGTTCAATATTTATGTTTTTAATAATTTATATATATATATATATATATATATATATATATATATATATATATATATATATATATATATATATTATATATATATATATATATATATATATATATATATATGTATATATATATATATATATATGATGCATTTAAATATACAAAACTATATTTTATTCACTATATATACGATTTTTTTAAAGGATGAAAAGTTCAGTATATTATACCAAGAAAAAAAAAAATTACAACTAATTTTATGCTAAAATTTATGAATTGTCAATTAAAATTTTTTTTTTATTGAAAATGAAAAGCTATTAATTTTATATTTTGAGCAATTAATCAAATTCTTTTTAATTTAAAATATTTCATGAATATGCATTTTATTGACGTCATAAAGACTATAAAGAAGTATTTGCAATAATTACAAAAATATAAAAATAATTGCAAATATTTTAGTCGAAGAAGCGAATAGCAAAATCAAATCAACTGTAAATTTTGAATAAAGTAATGGAAGCAAATTGAGCTTACGCAAAATTAAGGTATAAGTAGGTGAAAGGAAGTGGGACATTACTGCTGCAGCCATCGCAGCTTCATAAACTTTATACTCGCACCTCGGTTACTATATAGAAATTGGCATTTTAAAAATGTAATAAATATGACGCCATAACAAAAGGGTAATAAAAAATATGACTTTTTTTTTTTTCATATGATGATAACATCAGATTGCACACGAAGACGTAAATTTTTTGGGTTGGTATCATAATTATGTGACTTCTTTTATTATTTTTTTAGAGCAATAAATAATTCTTAAGAAGATTATAGGAAGTCGTTTTTGTTTTCATAAAGTATTAAACAAAAGTTGCAATTTATAATCTTTTATTGTGTTTCCAAATATCCAAATATTGATTCTTTGTATCATTTTTTTTTAGATTAACAAATGTTTAACTATAACTAATTCCCAATACAATCGATAATACTTTTATTTATGAGTTGCGTAAATTTATAGCATGTCCTTATAAATTTTTAGTAAAATTAATTAAATTATGTTAAAAAATTGCTGAATAATTTTTAATAAAAATTAAAATATTCTTTTATTAATTTTACACTTTGAAAAAAAACAACAACAATAATTAACACTATATGAAAGAAAATAGCTATAAAATTTCTATTTTAAAACATTCTTTGCTAAATATTAATTAAAAATAACTAAGAAAGTATAATATTCTTCCATGTTTAACAAATTGAATTGATAATAAGAACATGCTACGTAGATGTCAGTTTTTTTTTTTTTTTTTTTTTTTTTTTTTCGTTTTCTTTTTTTTTTTAAACCGGCCTGATCAGTTTTAATATACAGTTGATAATTAATGTATGCGAATAATGTAAAAGTAAAATATCATATAAAATTAAATCTACTCTTTCGTATATTATGTTTTTAGTTTACACTTCCTGAAACAAACAAGAAATAAAACTAGTAAAACTAGAAAATGTATATATAGAGCAATTAAAATAATATGCAAAATAAATTTTTTATTTCGTAAAAGTAAATAACAAAATATGTAGTTAAGATAATGTATTTTATTATAACTATATATGAAGCTATGCTGAAATTAATTTAAGTTTGCTGTAATATAAAATGATACGAAATATGATAGGATTTTTAATTATTAAATCTCAGATAATCAATCAAGAATATACCTATATATCGATATAAAATTAAATCCATAAAGTTTTTTTTTAATTGTCTTCTGATTACAATTTATTCAGTCTTCACACGATATTATATTTTCTTGTCATCCAACCTCAACTGTAGAAGAACCACATCATATCTTATATCTTCATGTTCATCAGTTTTATTATTTTACTCTTACTTTTTTATTGTTAAAAATTATCTTATTTCTCTTTACTTCAGTCGAGATACGCTCTCCGGTCATTGGTCTTACATATACGTACAGTACATATACGTAAAAACAATGTATTTATTTTTATATTATTCAATCTACCAGAAAAAAAAATATTTGTAATAAAGTTTTCAGTAATAATATTATTGTTTTAAATTATATGATCTACTTTGTAAGATACCGCCATATTTCGACGAAATAGGATTTTAATATAATTGTATACATTAGTTTAATATTTTTAAATAAAAACATTCTTATCCATATAATATTAATGTAATTTTAATACTATGTGTAAAAAAAAAAAAAAAAAAAAAAAGAACATCGAGCCGAATAATTATAGTTTAACATAAAATATACATAATGTAATATAAATTAGGTATTTTGAATGACAACAATCTTAAATAGTTTTATATAAAAAATAAAATAAAAAATTTTCATTTGATCTGATTTATATAGGAAATAATATAAGAAAATCTATACACACAAAACGTTTCTTTTAATGATTTCTCAATCAATATTATGTTATTATTCTACTTCGTCAAAACCTCATTTGCTCTCGATTTTGTTTTCTTTTGTGGCACCTGAGGTCTCACTCTTTCTCATCTTCTCAGATTTTGGTCCACACCCTAAGCATTCTATTTCACATCACCTTCCTCCAGGGCTGACAAACAAAATTTCTTCACCGCTGCGGCGTCCAGACCGGAAAGTCTTGGGGAGAGGAGTGTTGTTATTGATGCTCCAAAATTCTAGGAACTAGATCAAGATGATTATCAAAATTCTAAACTTAATTATACAATGGAAAAAAAAATGTATATATTTTTTAAAATTAGTAAAATAACATTTAATTAAAGTATAAACAGGCTATTTATAATCGTGTAATAAGTCTCAATTTAAAAAATTATTTTCTTCTGGCCTTTTACCGCTTAGCGATTTTTTTTCTGATGTAAAAAAAAATAATTAAAGGTTATAAGTAGAGAAATATCTCTAGTTTGCAGTAATATTTATAAAAATATATAAATACTATTTTGCAAATTATTTTAATAATATTGAATTCTTTTTACTGATTTTGTAGATACCTAAACATTTATATTTTAGAAATGACACAGAAAAGCACAAAATATTTGTGGGGAAGAAATTTGTATTCTTTTAACCATAAAATTTATTTAAATTAAAATCTTATTAATTTTTCACACCTACTTATCACCTGCTACTATAAGAATATTTTTGAATATTAAGTAACTTTTATTTCATAATAATTTATAGTTTATTAAAATACAGTATAGTATGTATATATAATATATTAAAATGAGGATTTGACCCGGAAATATTTGCCTTGTGACCTCGATGTGATGAGAGAGTCAGGTGCATCTTGTTATGCATTTGACCTAAGGCCACTTTGACCTGGCCCGCCCACTATGTATACATATAAGTATGAATATAAACAAAGTGCATTCCGTGCATGCCATGGAGCTATACTCGCGATTGGTATAAGGTGTGCGTGTTTAATTAACTGACAGATACGTACTCGATCGCGACTCGGCAGAACTACCCAATATTCTTCTCTGCCCTTGCTCTAGTTGTTGTCTGTCAATGTTTGGTCGCCCTTGAGCCCCGATGTCAACTCAACCCACTAATATATACCAGACCATATAGACACTTAGTCAACACAATTGATCGTGTACTTGATAAATGTCAATTATTTTTATTGGGGGCATAATAAGGAAAATTTAGTATACAGTAGATAGGAAATTAATTTTATGTAGAATATACCTATATATCTTTCATTCTAAAAAAACTTAGTATTATGTGACTCCAAAAGTATTCCCTTATAGAACTTCTTCTACACCCAAAATATCAACAATATTTCCTAAATTTTAAAGCTTGCTGACAAATTTTGATTCGTAAGGGTAAAGATTTTGTATAATTTTTAGTTACAAAAAAAAAAAAAAAAAAAAAAAAAAAGCCAAAGAAAAGTAAGCAATGCCCTAAATAAAACTAAATTTTATTATACTACGGATACAAATAATAAATGAATAGTAATAATTGTTAGTACAGTGCTTTTTGAAGATTGAAATTTCTCTTTATATAGTACGTGGAGCCAATTTTTGTTTCTATATATAATTAGAAGTTTAACAACAACCTATAAAGTAACAACAAAATTATGTTTTAGTATTATACGAACATTAAAATTTTCTTTCATACAACATTGTATAAAGTTTCTTCCTCCTAACAGCTTATGTTGTATTTTACGATTATTATAGAATTACTATTAGTATATAGTAGCCAGATGACCTACCTAACTATATAAAGTTGATTTTATGTATAAGAGATATAACTTAAAACATTATAAGAAATAAGGATATTTAAGATTCTCTTTGGATCCCCACACGTAGTTTAGTGGTTAAATAGGTTTTCTAAGAAATTAAACATGATGTTTTTTCTCATCTCTATAATATAGCAGCAAATTTTTACAACTTTTCTAAATTATTGACCCTGTTTTTAAGTTTGGTCAAAGCAGTAGTCGGCAGATCAAATAGTATTTCTTTAAATATGTCATTTAAGAAAAAAAAATTTAATTCTAAACTTTATATTGAAATACTAAAAATTTATACAGACGGTCGAGGTAAGCAATAATTTGTAATTTTTTATAATTTATGTTTTTTTTTTAATAAAATTAACGCATATGCGTGTGTGAAGTTTAAAGAAGCTATATGAAATATCACGCGATGAGCTAATATATTATTAAAGAATCAAAAATAGTAATTTTTAAATTTAGGACAAACACGTTAAAGTATTTTAATATTCATATCAATTTCTTGAGGTCAGGGATATAAATATTATATTTGTATAATTTGCAATTAAAATAACTGATATATTGTAAAAAAATTACAATATTTTTGTATATAAACAAAGAAGTTCCAATTTTTTCAGCATTTACTTATAAAAACTGTAATTATTATCCTTGTTAATTATTCAGTATATTTTAACGTTAACTGTCCTATATAAGATAGAATAATACGAATAAAAAATGTAATTACTTTGTAATATTTGTAACCAAGATCCATAAAATTTGTGCGTATTTTTTATTGTATTATATTAACATTATTCGGTACTTACAAATGATTAAAATATTTATCGATATTTAAAATTTACTCATTATAAAATACTCTTAAAAGTCTTTTTTAAGCAATTTCAACATTTTTTTTTTTTTAATTCAATGTGGTGCATTTAATTATCATCAACATATTTTTCCATGAACTTTTATTATAAAAACAAACAAATAATTACTCAATAATTTTATAGTTAATGCTAATTTTTGATGATGCTTTTAATTTATATATATATTTTGTTATAGAGCTAAAAAATTCATTTATAATTAACATTCTAAAGTTGCATGCTAAATAAAAATGCTATATGCATGTAGGGCAAGGTTGTCTTGATGATAAAAAGCACTTGACATTTTTGTGAATCAAAAAAGTAAAAGAACTTGACATGCTCATCGAAACATTACTCAAAATAAAATAGCATTGACAATAAAAATAAAAACAAAGTAACAACTATAAGGGCTAAAAATGAAACACTGTGGTGATCCAAATTAAAGTTGTAAATAAGGCAGAAAGACCTGAGTTTTTTTTTAGAGATAATTGGCGATAAGAGAGCTCTATAATAAATTACTGGAATTACGAAGTATTAAAATGTAACACCCATAAGTCCTCACAAAGTTAAATTCAATAAGTTTTCTCTGATCGATAGTGGTGACTACTGAAATTTTCATTAATGGTATAGTCGTTATCATTCATGATAAATAAATATAAAAAAAAGAGGGTTAAATTTTAAATTTCAGTGATACGAACCTTCAAACCACAACCTTTAAAATAAGTTTTTTATTTTATTGTTATTTTTTTTTTTAAATACATATTTCTATACGACGGCTTAGAACAAAGTTCTCGTTTTACATAGTGTTAAAAATATAGTGCCATATCATATAATGAAGTAATATAACGAATCAAACAAATATAACAATAAAAAAATGTGAAAAATCACTGTTTTTATTTGTTAAAGACTGTAAAGCTGATAATGAGCTGATGTAGTTTGACTTCAGGCTACTGTAGAGAGTGTATTTCAAAACTTGTATTTACCTATGGTGATGGTCTTATAATATGTTATCTGCAGAGAGAGAGAGAGAGAGAGAGAGAAACAGACAGAATAATGATAATTATTATACATCTTACACAGTTTACAGATTTTTTTTTATCATTGAATTGTAATCGATATCAAATTAAATAATTGATGTTATTGTAATAATTCTTTTACGTAAACACAATATTTAAAGTATTACCTTATCAGCCGTACATGGCCTTCATATGTATAAATGCAAAAGTTTATAAGATTCACTCCTATATGATAATAATGACTGACTGACTTTTTTTTATTTTAACCTTATGTGCCAGTATAGTGATATACAAGAAAATTAATTTTGGTATAGAATTAAAATATTAAATTATATGTTTGAAGAACTACTAAAACCTATTATCAACATTTAGGACACATATTCCTACTAAAACATATACTCACAATGCATTATTTTGTACATTTTAGCTAATTATCAAATTAAAAAATTGTACTTTAATATATAGATATAGTACGCAAATTAAGCCAAATTTAGCTTGCTCTACAATTTAAAATATTTTAATCCTGTCATAGAAAATTATAAACAATAAATTAATTTGATAATGATCTCAAAGTTAGAAACAATTAACATCCGTTATCGCATGTGAATTTCTGATTAATATTTTATAACCATTGAATTATTATAATAACCTAGATTTATTTATGCATAGGATTACATTATACATAGCAGACAGAGATGAATTTTATGAAACAATAGATTGGTGGCCATCATATTTTCAGATAAATTAAGTCTTTAATTAAAGATTAAAATCCCACGTGAAAACTTATTCTGTCAAAGTTTAATAATAAAGCTAAAACTGATCAATATTGCACAATTTAATGTGTAATTTAGTTAATAACTTATGATGTAATTATATATATAGATGAATCTTTATATACAAAGTGACTTTAATAAAAAATTAAGTAATAATAATAATATAGCATGCGGGAAGAAAGTTCCTGGATAATTGTAATTTATTTTTAATTGTCGACTCATGCAAAATGATAATTAAATTTTTTACCATTATTACAAGATTTTCAGTTTAATTGTAACTTTATTGCTATTATTATTACTATTGATTACAAACAATCACATCACGAGAGCTTTATAAAGAAAAAAAAAAGTAAAATGTCTTACAAGACAAATATATAATATATATATTTTTTAATTTTTTTTTTAACAATCACTGTGTTTATTTGTTGAAAAGTAAAGTAAAAGAGCAGAAGCACCTTCAGGAGTTATTTTAAAACATATTTTACTAAGGTTTAATTATAAAATGTTATTTTATGAGAGAGTGAGAGAGAGAGAGAGAGAGAGAGAGAGAGAGAGAGAAAGAGTGAAAAGAATATGATTTTTTTTTTCAAATTTTCTTTGCTTCTCTATTCATCATGATTTATTTATTTTTACTAGGTTAATTACTTTGACTTTTTGAATGAAAACTATACTATAATAAATTACAAAAATAATAATAAAAATAAAGCAGACTTATAAACTTAAATTCAATTGGAACTCATCAATGACGTGATCATTGAAAAATTTGTTAGAATCAACTTTGATTGAATAGCTTGATGATTTATTTTTCTTAGAATCTTTAGGTTTGAAAATCTTTACTTTGATGAGTTTCATTTGTCAGTAAAAAAAAAAAAAAAAAAAAAAAAAAAAACTAAATAAAAATACATCAGCGTCAAATGTATTTGAAACACTATTAGTTATAACTAAATATAACAAAAACTTTACCCATATAATACACGGCATAATTTAATCATGATCACATTCTATATAAAGTTATGATTATAAAAAGAAATATTTCATAGCAATGTATTATATAAATTTATTCATATAAAATTAATTCAACGTCACGTAAAAATGTTGCTTTTAATGACTTTTATTTTCAATGAAATTATACGTTAATATGCGTGCATAAAACTAGGAAAAAGATAATAATAAATTTTTAAGATGTATTCAAATTTAAGATATATACATACTTCCTAAGAAATTGTTTCTTGATTTTCTAATTAATTTTCATTTCAACATTATATTGTTATAGCCTTTCATTTATACTATACACTGTATAAGTATATAGTTATAGGTGTTACTGGTGACAATTATAAAATACGTAAAATTGTATCAAAAATTTCTAGTCTCGGTACAGTAATTTTTCAATATAAAAAAGAAAAGACTCCAACATTTCACAATAGATTGCTAAAAGTTAAAAAAAAACTGTGGGAGCTTGCGCCTTTTCCCAAAATACAACGCTGTTTTATTTATAGAAATTAGATACAAAACTATTACATAACATTGAATCGATTTTTACAAATAATAAAAAAAGCTTTATATTAAATAATGACAACGACAAAAAGAAACATTTTTGTAATACGTAAAAATAAACCTCTTATAAGGAGATTATATTCATTTGAGGGGTATCATTATATTGATTATAAACATAGACACAACTGACACAAGACAAAAGAAAAAAAAATAGATAGAGGCTCATATAGAAACCTTACACTTGCAAAGTCTCGTGTTTCTCACTTCTCACAGTGTCATGTCATGAAGTTTTCTGGAAAGGGACAGAATGGCGATCCGCGTGTTTGAGCCACGCGACACCTCATAGCACGTGCGTTTTGCTTATAGTTTAAGTACAGCACATTGCACGTGGGTCTGCACGAAGTACAGTACTGTACACCTGACGCAAAGCACTAGATACCACGTGTTTTTCAATCTCAGAGTACGTGACCGAGATTTGAGACTTGATTTTTGTATATAATGAAACTCACTTTTTTTTTTCAATTATTATAACAATACAATAGTATGGGATAATAAGTTTTCTTTCTTTCTTTTTTCTTCATATATATATATATCTAGTTGATTGATTTTTTTTCTTCTTTTTTTCTTTTTTATTATTTGATATATTGAATTTGAAAGTGATAAATTTCATTACTTAATTTTAATAAGATTTTAAGTAAAAGTTTTGTATAATTTTAATAATGAATAATAAAGAATACTCATAAAGAAATATTGAAGGTCTCTATATTATAATGAATGTATTTAATTTTCTTTATGAATGCATGTGATGAATTTAATTTCATTTAAATAACCTTTTTTTAACCTTGTTCCAATACTAAATAGTTTTTTTTAAAGTAATTGAATTCTTATAAATGTTTCAAACTTATAAGAAAGTAATATAAGTGAAACTGACTTCGTCATGTACCTTAAATAAAAAGTTTCTTGACATTTATATATATAGGTTTAAGTTTAAAAAGTTGTACTATAATCAATGTATTAATAATTTAAGTTTCAATATAAACTATACTTTACTTTTTGAAATTGAATTTTAGTTCAATCAAAAGAAAATGAAAATTCGTTATTGAATAAATTGGTTACGTCATGCATGATGTGTGTCTTATAAAATATTTGAAAACTCCTGTAAAATATGCAACTAGTTTGCCCTTGACATTTCAATAACAATCAAATGAAGAAGAAAAAAAAATCATATACAAAAATTAGCAAATAATATTTTTATCTTATAAAATAACATTTTGCTATTGTTTAACTTCTCATAATATAATATCCAAATTACGTAACAGTTTTTATATTTCCCATAAAAAAATACACAAAAGCCACATAAAGTTTAAGCTTTTATGGCTTATGTAAAAAAAAAAAGAGTATATTATTATGCTTGAATTACGACCATTTAAGAGTCAAGCTTTCATTTCAATACTAAAAAGCTTTTCATATGTATATTATGATGATAGGCTGAAAAACTCGGTCACCATATTTACTGTCATAATATATACTTACTTATGCGACGTATGTATCATATGTATATATATATACGAGGGTCCATATTATGAATGTCTATCCTGTTAGCAAAAGCTGGTTTTTGTATTATGGCTTCGTCTTTTAATGTGCGGCATCGACACCTCTTCGTACGAGTCGTGTGAAAGAGGACAATATAGATTGACCTCTTCTACTCGCCTACAATAAGATGTTATATGATAAAGAAGATAATATATTTTATAGTAACATCTAAACATAATATACATAATTTATAGGAATTAAACTTGATAGTAAAAAGAAAGAACGATGAAAGAGCTATAAATTGCAATCGTATAATACAGCATTATTTTTATTTATAAAAAAAATAAAAATACAATATGTATGTAGAAACGTGCGTTTTCTGACATCTCAGTAATAAAACTATAGGATGAAGATTGCAAATTTAGCAATCTGTACACTTGACCAAGATTGAACTTTATTACATTTAATTCCAAGCGTATAGTTTTCTTATTAGAATTATATATTAGTGCGAACTGTGCGAAATTTTGATTGTTTAAATATTCAACTAAGACATAACATTTTATTTTTTGGTCTTATGAAATACTATATGGGTGCGATATATCATAGCAATTAGGTCACTTATAAGATAAGCCTTAGGATATTCCCATAACTATGCTTAGGAAATCCTAGGGTCTTATATAGGATTCTTAAGGCATTTAGGCAGGGGTAGAACTGGCTTTGACTCTTATGCAGGAACTTTAAGGGGAAAAAAGAGGGAAAGTTCCATAAGTCCGATGTTAAAAGCATAGAAAACATGAAACAACACGTTCCTTATAATCATTAAAACACAAAGTGGGATCTACAAAACTGATGATAATTTTACCAGAATGTAAATGTGGCCCCACAAGAGAGGGTGAAAAAACTGTAAAGTATGCAATTTGTGTGAATATTTCTGTTTATGACGTCAGAAACCGTCAAACACTAATATGAAAATGTTGTGCGGGTTGCATAAATAGAAATTTTCTGATCACTGCTACGGTGCTACAGTTGGGGTTTGAAACCAATTAATGTTATTTATGTAAATTCCATCAAGTGTTTTTTGATGTAAATGATCATGTTTTCATGTTGTCTATGCCTTTAATTCAAAATTCTTTTGAGGGGACAGGTCCCCTCAAGTCTCCCCTCACTTTTATCTCTGCATTTAGGTATGACCTACGTTCTTGGATGAATCAGATGCCGCATAATATATTAATATAGGAGCAGTACTTAAATAATTACAGAAAGTCTGTCAAAGATCTCATGCACTGCATTATGGTAATGTTCAGTATAGTGTAAACAAAATTTATCACTATTTATAAGGAGAAAATTGATTTGCTTAATTTATGCTGCATGCTTAATTTATGCTGCATGCTTAATTTATGCTGAAGTTAGTAATTTCTATATTATACAGGGTAAATATTTTTATTTTATAATTACATTATATAATCATGCTGTATTACTGTTATGACATATTGACACTTTTTATAGCATAAAATATGTTGCAATGAATATTAAGCTATAACACAAAATTATTACTTATTTGTGATTATTCAAATGATCAAAATACGTACAGTTAGGAAAGGGGGATGTAAATTTCATCCAAACAATTAAAAAAAAATCTTTATAAGAAAAACGTGTCTTTTCATCGAAGATTTTCACGTACTTTATATTAAAAAAAAGTATCATAAGTACAAAACTTTAATTAAATAACTAATTGCTTTTTGTTTACTTTGTTGATCTTATCCAAATATATAATACCATAGTAACAGTAAACAATATATTTTATTATATATTGTCAGAAACGCAGTTGTACAAGGATTAAAGACGACTCCACCCATAATTCACGTGTGTGTTAAGACTTTTTTTTAGACGCAGTGAAGCTTTATCAAATATATAAAATTAAATACATGGCCACGTATCTTTAAATTTTGACACCAAAGTCTATTATTTGATATGATATACAAATAGAGATTAATAAAACGTAGAGATTAATAAAAAATATTAATTTATATTTTTATAATTAAAAATCGATTAATTAATTTTATATATAAAAAATATATATAGGAAATATATCATTCCATATGAGTTTTGTGACTTGTCGCCTGAAGAAGGCAATTCATAATTTGATATTATATCGTGTGTGTTTTTTTTGTCTTACTGTATAAATAATTTTTCATTTTTGTTTTTCTGTCCTCCCTTTTTTTTTACCCTCTATTGCATACCTTCTACATGATGTAATAAGAATTTTAGTACAGGTACAGTGACAAAACTAAGTACCGAGTAATTAAAAGCATAGACCACATAAAACAACATGTGCTTTGCTTTTTAATGAATAAACACGAAATGGGATCTTCAAAACTGTTGACAATTTTTTACCAGAATTTTAATGTAGCCCCACGAGAGAACGTGAAAATACTGTAAAGTATGCAATTTGCGTGACTATTCATGTTTCTGACGTCAGAAAAATGCAAAAATTAGTATGAAAATGTTGTACAAGTTGCATAAATTGAAATTTCTGATAACTAACAGTTAGTTTTTGAGACAAACTAAAGTTATTTATGTAAGTCCCATCAAGTGTTTTGTGATATAAATGCTTATGTTTTTCTCTGGTCTATTCCTTTAAAGATAAATGTAGAAGTATTCTAATAAAAAGTTTTATTATATAAGGATACAACAACTACGCAGAACTTAATATATGCAATCAGCATAACCAATTTATAATTATTGTTTATATCGCTGTTAATATTTCCTTCAAACTTATATGTTATGGTGTATTGTATATATATCTTTGTTATTATTTATATTTTATTATGATGATTATTGTTTTGTAATTATACAATTGAATGTTTATAGAAACTTCATTTTATATTATAGTTAAAATTTTCAAGGCTATATAGAGTATAGATAGACTTATAGTATACTTATACCATTATTAATATTAGAGATATACTGTAGTTGCCGCTGCTTAAAACAATAGTAGTGCGTGCTTTATCTTATTCACATGCTGTTTTTTTTTTTTTTTTTTTTTACTTCGTGCAATTATGAGTGTTACGCTTATTATTGCAATAATATACCAGCCTTGAAATTAATATCATTTTTCCTTGCACTATTTTTATGTAACAACTTTGTAAGTGAATATTATTTTCTCAGGAAACTAAATCAATAAATTTTCTAATTAAATTTATTGGATTGTTATACTTAAATAATGAAGTATTATTTTTGAACTTTTGATTTATTATTTTACCATTCTATAAATATAAAAATAAAATGATTATACAGAATATGGTAACGCATGTTTCAAAACACATAAATATATAGTTTTTAACACAATGGAATTAAATAGTAGGCTTAATTGTTTCAAATTCTTAGTAATCATCACTAAAAATCATCTAACTATAAAATTGACACTTTCCAATTACGCATCCCTGCTATATGTACTGGTACAGTAAAGCGGATGCAACAACAAAACAATTTTTTTTTTAAATAAAATAACAATTTTTATTATGTACTTTCAACAGTGATAATATCATTGAATATGTTAATTAATTTAAATTACTGATGACTGATTAAAAATAATATTTTAATTGGCTCCTTTACTTAGTGGTACTTGGTTTGATCCTGGTTTGTTTGCGTGTGGTCTTTAAAAAATCAGCATGGTTGTCCTATGTGGTCAGCAATTCCAAAATCACCTTATGACGTCATCTATACTTTATTGAACCACGCCCACATGACCATCTGTAATCAAAACGTTAAGAAAGATTAAGAAAAGAAAAGGAGAGAGAGAGAGAGAGAGAGAGAGAGAGAGAGAGAGAGAGAGAGAGAGAGAGAGAGAGAGAGAGAGAGAGAGAGAGAGAGAGAGAGAGAGAGAGAGAGAAACGTGATATAAACATGGTGTTAAAAAAAGATTATAATTGAAATATTATTTCATAATTACGTGTCATGTAAAAATATATGTTTAAAAAATTTTCATGCAATTTTTATCGTTATAAAATAATCTTTTTCTTTCTTTCTCTATGTTGTACGTCTTTTTTTTTTTAAATAAAAATAATACATACATATATTTTTTAATTACATTTAATAATTTTTATACTATTAAATTATACGTTATGATGTCATCAACATATAATAACCTTTCTCACTTTAATATTCTTACTATGATTGGTTCTTCACGATTTTTTTTCTCTTTATATATTTTACTGATATGAAACCATCATGCAAGCTTATTTTATAGTAGCTAAAGCAGACAGACTGGCTGCAACTTTTTTAGATTATGATGAATAAACACTCGAATAAAAAAAAAAATCACACAGAAAATAGAAAGGAAAAAATATAAAATGTATTTACAATTTTACTCTCTATATCAAATCCTTCAAATTTATAATTAAAAAAAAAACATGTAAAGAATGTTAAATAAAATATAAAGTGCGGTGAATATGTACTGGATGAAAAACAACTTTTGCTGGTGAAAAAAATGTTGCTACATATTCTTATCTTATGAATTATTACATTGTTCTCTCTTTTATCTGTGTATCCTATATACACTCTCCAGGAGCACAAAATTTATTATACAGTGAAAGATACTCACATGGTAGTTCTGTAATATAGACTTATAGTAACAATTCACACCAGGTGTAAAGGTATGATTTTTTTTTTGTGCAAAAGGAAAAAAAAATGATCTCATAAGAAAAATATGAACTCTTTGTAGTCAAATTAAAAAGTTAATATTTAAAATGTATAACAAAAATCATAGTTAAAAATAATTTAGTATATTTTTAAAATATAGTACATTTTGGGGTACAAAAAAGTGGTTGAAATTATTTGTCCAAAGTTCTTATTTCCTAATTTTTCTCCTACAAAATTTTAACATAAAATTGATTGATTTTGAAGATAAATATAATTTTTTCACATAATTTTTTTCGTTGATAAATTATCACCTTAAATTTAATTACTGCAAAAACAAAAAAAAATAATAAGAAAGATTTGTTACGTAATTTTTGCATATTTTATTAGAATGTCCCATAGTATTATATAATGAAATTCCATGCAATGTTTTTATATATATGTATTGCTGCTGATCATTATCTTAGTATAAAATCATGTAATAAATAATATTATTAAGACACTAACATAGTTCAAGCTTTTGCCACAACATGTAATCAAATTATTTCGAGCGCCACTTGCTTATAATTTCATTTTTCATAACTTAAAATAATATACGTAGTAAATATAAGAAAGCGTTGTAATAAAACATAAAACATTCATAATGTATTGTAAAGAAAAAAAGTCTAACTTATAATAAGAATATATATTTTTTTTTTACTATTATACTAAATCACTTTAACAAATAATAAATCTATGCGTATAGAATTTGTGTTATCACATACAATTAAAAACCAACAAAAATTAATAGTTTCAAATAACTGTAGCATCATCTTTAGATAACCCGGACATGATCACCTTACCATTTATCGTTGCTCGAGTTTTTTAGAATGCCAGGTGAATAGCCGATACACAAATTAATTTATAGCTAAAACCTGCTCATTTAAGAGAACTAACAAATTAACCTGATGACCATTACTTGTCCGTATAATGGCCCAGGATGTATTTAAAACATCATATTACCAGGATGTTTTAACGTTAAAAATTTAAAGAAAAAGAAAGAGAAAATAAATGTATTATCTAATACGTTTAAATATATATTTTTACTTTTTTTTTCTTCTAAAAAGTTGTACATAAAATCGTGACTGAATACTATTTTTTATGTGAAAAATGCTCTGTTTTTATAAAAATTAGTAATCTTTTTTTATTTAATTGAACTATTTTAAATTATTATATTTTGAATATAATTTTTTATTATATAGGAACTTTATCTTAATTATTAAAATTGTTTAAATAAACTTATAAAATTTATTAAGGAAGTATTTTTAGATATATGCTCACGTTTATTAATAAATATTTACCGCTTTTCTTAAATATTGTATAATTAAAAAGAGTAAAAGTGTGATTTTTTTTTAAAAGTCACGAGAAGACAAGAAAAGTTCATACTCTTACATTGTGAGAACTTGAAGGTTGGTTGTATAAAATTTTAATATATTCATGAAAATTAATTAGTGATTAAATTTTTAAACCATAGAAGATTATTTATTGATACGTTACTATCGATTTCTTAATCTAACTGTAACTTCTCTATTATTATAAATAAATCACAAATTTATAAATAAAATCCATAAAAATAAATCAATGAACCATAACATTATATAATATATATATAATATATATATATATATATGAAAATATTTTTATTATATTATAATTCTTATATAGATATTATATAAGAGACTTTTACTTAAGAACTTCATTTTCATTTTATGGTTGAATTGTTTCTGCTCTGTGCTATAGTGTCTTGAAGCTGTATTATATTGATGTCCAATATTCTATGTATAGTGTGCTCGCAATTCGACACACAATGGGTGATTTTTTTTTTTTTAAGTGCCATTGTTCTTGTTCATGACTCGTGTTTGTTGTACTGGTCACACCATAGGTGTAAGAAAGTACAAGCCTCTTTAAAGTAAAATTAAATTACTCTCCATCCAGTTTTCATGTACTGTAAGCGCTTACATGAAAAGTTACTTCAACTATATATCTTTAATAAAACATTTTCTAAAGTTTACAGAATAATTGTATAAGAAAACTTATTTGATACGATGTTGAAACATATACCGTTGTACAGTACAACATTAATATAAATTTCAAGACTTTTTTTTTTCTTTCAAATTATTATACAATGTAAAAATTATACAAAGGTAATAAAAATTAGTTTGGATTAAATTTTGAGATTACTAGCCATGTCTGAGATCTTTGCAGACATTACAAATTAGCCCCCTTTCAATGTATTATATAATTTGAAAGCTTTAATCAATTATATTTTAAGTTGTTATAATACAATGTGATAAGGGAAAAAATTTGTCAATTTTCATAGTTCACATGTTCAAAAATAAAACACTTAAAGGCATAGAGCACTTTGTACAAAAAACATGTCTTGTATCCTAACATACCTAAATATCAACGTTGATTTGGCCGAAGTCATTGATTTCTAATTTATCTTACATTCACAAAATGTCAGCTGCATGTTTATGACGTCACAGCTTGCCTGTTTCCGCGCGCTTGTACTAGTAAGCTGTGACGTCATAAACATGCATCTAACATTTTGTAAATGGAAAATAAATTATAAATCAATGACTCCGGTTAAATTAACGTTGATATTTAGGTATGTTAGGATACTAGACATGTTTTTTGTTCCATGTGTTCTATTCCTTTAACGTCTTAAAATCTACAAATTGTCGTTATTTACTCTAGATTAAAGTAACGTTCAGCAACGTCTGTAATCTCTATTTTCTATGTTAAAGCTTTTGTTCTTTCACTATAATGCACTCTCGCCCTTACTTAAAAAAAAAAAAGAACTCGCATCTTCTGATCACATCAAAGATTTAATTGTTCACAAGTTGTTTTTTCTAACGTCTTTGTATTCTTTAGCCACGCTTCAGTAAATAATAGATAGCTTGCGAGACATTCAATACATAAAAAAGGTGCTATGTTTGTATTATTATTATTTTTTACTTTGACTTCCGTGTGTGGTAGAGAAGAGAGAGATAGAGAGAGATAGATAGAGAGAGAGAGAGAGAGAGAGAGAGAGAGAGAGAGAGAGAGAGAGAGATTATATAACCTTCTCCCCTTTGTTTCATAATTAGCAGATATTAAATAAAAAGATGAGGGTTTAAAATAATTATTTAAAGCCCGGTATGAAAATAATAATATAGATCACAATAAATACCATTTTTTGTATATAAATAATTACGTCTGACGAATTATGATTATTATGGATAAGAAGTAAAATATTAAAATGATTTTTCACGGTCAAGATTTTTTTTCCCCTTATATATGTTCTTATATAAAACTGTATCTAAGATTAAATAATAATACTATAATCGATCATGGCGTAATTTCTTTTTAAGGCATTTATTTTTACACGTAAAATTTTTAGGTATAATTATTGTACTAATATCTCAAAAGAAAAATTATTTTAAGTCACGCGTTTATGTGTAGCATCTGTAAAAAAAATTATTATAAATTATTTTAAGAATAGTAACGTTATAATATACAAAATAGTAATAAGCTATCCGTGTATGACGGAATACATAAAACTTTTTTTTATTTATTTTTTATTATTTTTCCTTGTTCAATAATAGAGTGATAAATCTTCTATAATTTTATATTTTATTGATTATATGTGATTGATAATTCTTATCAAATTTTGTCACCGTACATAATACAGTGAATCATTATTAATTTTGTATACACTGTCACAGATTGTGGATTCTAGAAATGCAAGACAAATAGTATGACAGTTATTATACAGAGGTGTCGCCGACCTCCACCCAATAATAATAATCCTCTCGCTTCTTTTCTGCAGGCAAAATTGTATTTTTTTTTCAATCTCTCCGTGATCCTTGAATGAACTCTAATTCCGTGGGAACCAGTAATTGTATAGTTTGTTTTGTGAAGTATCGTTTCTTTTTTCTCTTATACATATTTTGTAATACTATCTAAATGATAAAATTACACCTTTTTTTTTTTGAAAAAAATAAACATAATTTTTTTCTTAAGAATAGAAATATTGCATAAAAATATTTACGTTATATATAATATATTTAACAAAAAAAGTTATAAGCTGTGCTATTATATAGTTTTTTTTTCTTTTGCATCAAATATCTAAGATAATTAGTATAATTACTTCATCTTTAATAAATAACAATGATGAATTTCAAATTCTATCAAGTTTATAATTCTTTTTAATTCAATTTCAATTAAATATCAAATTATTATAATGACAATGCAACAAAAATCTAAACATAATGGTGTCATGTTGACAATAATTTTTTTTAGGAGTTAATATTTTTATATGAGTCACTGTCTGTGTCTGATGTTAATTTTGTACTGAATAATAGAAAATGTCATTGACCATCGCAACATAAAAAAAAAAAAAAAAAAAAAAAAGTAATATAATATTAAAAATTTATAAAAATTTGATTTAGTTAGCAAAAATGTTATCCAATCTCTTTAACTACCCGTAAAAAATTATAAACTATAAGAAACGTATAATAAAAATTAACATACTTGTTATTATTGCGTATATAATAAAAATGATAAACACCGATTATTTTCTCGTGATAAAAATACGTTATACAAATATTTAATTTTTATATATAAAAGAATAGTAAAATTAACATAATAAGATATAGTGAATTTGCAAAATATATAGTCTATATATATATATATATATATATATATATATATATATATATATATATATATATATATATATATAAAACTACCTGACATATTATAAAACGGTACTAGACAGTTAATAATCTTATAGTTTAATGGAATGAAACGACGTTTGAGTTTTACGTAATAAAACCGCTTTAAGTTTGCACTATATATGTGGGAAACTCTCAGCTGATGTTAAAATTTATTAATACTGATAAAGATCAAGAGTTTTTTTCTTTTTTTTAACATGGTAACATCGGGTGACCAATGTAATAGAGTGATAAGTTTATATAAGAACCAATATTTAATGGAAGGAGAAATTAATCTTAAGTATAGTTAAAAATTAAAGAAACTTTCATGTGTAATGCTTATTACTTCAGTTTAATATTATACATGTCTATATTGGTAGTATTATTTATATTTATGAATATTTTATTTATTATTAATTAAAAATCTATGTATATAGAATATAATTTTATTTTATTTAAAAAAAAAAAAAAGAATATTAATGATGTGGAATTAAAAAAAAATTAATTGGAGAACATTATGATGTCATGTATTTTGAATATGAAGTATTAAGAAAGTGGTCCCGTTAAGTGGAGGTTGCCCGGATGGATCTTTCACTGTTCCTCCTTCTCTCTTCGCTC
Source organism: Ecdyonurus torrentis (assembly GCA_949318235.1). Lineage (NCBI taxonomy): Eukaryota > Metazoa > Arthropoda > Insecta > Ephemeroptera > Heptageniidae > Ecdyonurus > Ecdyonurus torrentis. The sequence continues at coordinate 23,039,451 of OX439130.1, read as the reverse complement.
TTGGTACTCGGAGGCAGCCAGTCAGCCAGCCAGTATGTTTGCTGTTATTTGCCAGAGGCGAGAAATATGTATATAAAAAAAAAGGAGTAACTACTTTACTTCCACCTTTATAACTCGTCATCATCATCATCATCAAAGTTGAAGAGCAAAAATCTTTAAAAAATTAAAAGCAGAAAAAAAAAGAAGGGGAAAAGAAGGGATGAGGATTTTTTTTAAAGTAGGGAGCTAAAGAAGAATAGTGGGGAGTAGAAATTAATATTTTTGTTCATATTTAAACACGTGTTTTGTTTAAAAAAAAATTACATATACATGATCACGTGGTAGACTTTCCTTAGAAGAAGAAGAAAAGTAAACTTGATCATTTGTACTCTAACTTTTGTAACTTGTACACTTTGAATGAAAAGGACAGTGGCCTTTTATTGAGTTAATAAATTTGATCATTGTAGTGTGTAAATGATTTTTTTTTTTGTAAATATATTATAGACAACAAGTATGAAGCATCAGAGCGCATCATGATTTCTGTGTGGTCAGTCGGCTCTCTTGCTAGTCTATGTTGTTGTGAGTTAGTTAATATGTGTGCAGCTAGCCATCAGTGAACGGCGAACCAGTGAAAAGAGAGAGAGAAAAAAATAACGAACGAACGAGAGGATATTGCAGGAACTGGAGTTGCGATCATTCGTGATTTAACTTTTATAGTTGTAACAACTAGCGTGATGTGATATGTGATTCCGTGACATCAAGACACTTTAATTCTATTTTTTTGTTCGATTTTTTTTTAATGCGTGTGTTTATTTTATAGAGAGAGAAAAAAAGTGACAAATTAAGATTTTTTTCAATAATTCCCCGGAAACGGAAGTAAATTGAAATAAAAGGGGACGATATACAAAAGGGATAGAATTAATAATTAAGTACTTTTTTTTTGGAAAGTGTACTATTTAAATTAATTTTTTTTTATAAATATTAGTGTCTAATCTTTAAAAGTTTGCATAAGATATAAATATTTTTATTTTTAAATCGGCGTGACCACAAAAGTTGATCGTTGTTATTATTATTATTTTTTATGTGTGTGTGTTACTTTCACCATTTGCCCTACCAACATTAGATACGCCCACTTTTAGTATTTGAGAAAAAATAAAAAATATATAAAAACTATATTGTGAATGAAGTGAAATGAGTCAGACTTTAAATCAGTTTCAATCTGATCTGTGTTGTAAGTGAGAGTGGTACACGAAAGTACAAAACTATTTTTATTTTTACATAAAATTAACATAACATTTATATTATTATATTTCTATATATTAAATTATTAAAAAAATAATTGAAACTTATTAAATTTATTTGCGTAATTTATTTTTTTACGTATTTAAATTTACTGATAAACAGCTGTGTGTCCTAGATCATAAAAGAATTCTATATTGTACAGTATATATATAGAAAGGGAACAATAATACAAAAGTGAATTATATATTATGAATTTAGTATAATTATTATTCAGCATTGTGTGGAAATGATTAAGGTGTGGATATATTTAATATTTTGAATATGACTCACTATTACTAACTAACATCAGTGTATATCCAGCGCCCTATGTGTAAACATAAAAACTTTTATCTATATCTGCTATAATTTTTGATAAGAATCCTTAGTTGGTCATCATTATGAAGTGTTCATATTATCAATATTAAAAGTTTTCTACAGTCATTAATTACTAATACTGGAATTAACAATGTTGAAGTGGGTGCAATTGTTACAGCAACAACATGAAGATCTAACTAGAAAAAGAGTTGTGGTAAGTTTTAAGAAAAAAAAATATTAATTTGATTAAATATTCATAGTTTTTTATATATATTTTGTTATTTTTTTATTATATAAAGCTTTTAAAAAAAAGGTTTTATACGTAACGGTAGCAAAATTTAATTGACATTTTCCTTATTTCTTATTACATTTTTTTTCTCCATTTTTTAAAGTAATAAAAAATTTACAGTTTGAAAAAAATAAAAATAATAATAAAAAAAGTAATTTGTAAAGTATTAATTTGTCAAAATAAAATAAAATTTTGCTTTGTAATTGATTTTGCGCAAATGACGTGATATGCAAATTTAATGTTTTTTGCATTATAGTACATCATTATATCAAGGCCTATAGGTATAGAAACAAATGCATATGCTACAAAAGAAGAATTTTCAATTATAATCATCAAGTGCTACTAATTAAATTTAATTGATCTAAAAAGCTTGATGATCTAAATATTTTTTCCAATAATAATAACAAGTTTAAAAAAAAGTCACGCAATATTTTTCTGCATATAGTTAAATTTCTCATTTTCACTTTAAATATATACTAATTATTTTGAATATAAAACTTAAAAATATAGCAATAAGGCTATATAGTAAAAATTAAAAAAAAAAAAAGTTGACACAGTAATTAGAAAAATATAATTAATTTTTAAAATATAGAAAATGTTGATGTCATTATAAAATCATCTTCACCTATATTTGTTTATTATAAATTTCTCTTTCCACTTTCGGTCTAACAAAACTGAAAACAGCCCTAAAGGTATTTTATTAAAATATTTTATTGTAGGTCGTCTCGTCATAATACAGATTATAAAGTGAAATTATATTATTTTCACGATTTTGTTTACAAAAATAATAAAAACTTTTTATAATCCTATTGTTTTGATATATATTTATTTATTTATTTCAATCATTATTATCTATTTTAATAATATCTAATTAAATGTATTTTACAAAAAAAAAATCGTGCTTAATTTTTATTACTTTTAAAAGGTCACTAAAATTATTTAAATTTATCGTGTTTTAGTACTGCTAAGAGTCCAAATCCTATCATGATTACTATCTCTGATTTTAGTTTTTTAAATGATGAGTTCAACTTAATTTCACCGTTATTTTATATGCTAATTAGAAATCAGTCTCACTATTGATAAAGTATAGAATATGTTTGGATTAGACCACATACAGGGGGTCTTTTTTGATCGTGTCAGAGATTTAACTGAAAATAAATACGTATAATTGAGTGAATGACGTGTTATTTTTTCTAGATATTTTAATTTTATTTTCGTTTCATGACCTGAAATGAAATAACAAAATTGAAGTTACTTTGTGTAAATAACGTAATATTATTATTATTTTTTTTGTTACAGACAACACGATTGTATTGTATAATATTTAATACTGTTACAGAATTGAATAATATTGAGAAAAAAAATACTTATAAAATATTATTGTTATTACAAATTTCTTGAGAAATATATTTCTTATAGCGTTTTGATAACAAAAAAATATTTAAATTATTTGTCAGGGGTATTGAACCCTAAATTGATTGAAGTATCTGAAATTTCAATTTAATATCATCAATTGAAGCCTTTTTATTTTTTTACTTTCTTTCTTCTATAATAGTAGAACATTATAGTTATATCATTATAAATCGATAAAATGACAGCGCCCATCCTATTATTATACTCTCTATATAATATCGTTCTTTTTGTAATAAAATGTAGATAATTTTCGATCAGTTTCGGATAATATATATATATATATATATATATATATATATATATATATATATATATATATATATATATATATATATATATATATATATACTGTATACTTCCCTTTGTTAGAATCTACAGGAAAGAAAGAAAACGCCCATTAAATTCAATATTGTGATCATATTATAGTATTGCATAACAACATGATAAAAATTACGAAACCTTATTTGTAATTTTATAAATAGTGCAAAGTGAAAAACAAAATTGAAAAGGGGTTCTTTGAACCTTTTATTATTACCCCGGATATTATATTCAAGTTGATTTTTTTTTTTTTTTTTTTTTTTTATGTTCAAAAAATTTACTGTACGTAAATTTGTCTCCAACCTGCTATGGAAATTTTTATATCAATATTGATTACGATACTTCATAAATTATTTAAAAGTATATAGGAAACTTGTAAGAGATTTTTGCAATTCATTCACCTTTTGAAAAAAAAAAAAAAAAAAAAAAAAAAAGTCCATAAATAATAATATATATTTAAAAAAAAGCATATTTTTAAGAAATATTATTCTGTGTTCAACTGAGTGCAATAAATTTAATTGCGTATTATTTTTTTTGTTATGTATAAAAGAAAGACAAAGAAAAAGATTATATCATCAAGCATCGTTTCATTTTTGATCACCGAGCTATTTCATTTTAAATTAAACTTTTTTTATAAAGTTTTTTTTTTAATAACTAAATGTATAATTTCAATTGGTTTTTCCTTTACTTTTAGGCATCTTTAGCTTATTTTTTTCTTGTATACATTTTTATATAATATTATACCAATAAAGAGTTACAATTATGGATAAAAAGGAGAATTTTTATGAATTTTATTAAAAAAATTGCAAAGTCATTTGGAAATGAAAACTACATAATATATGAAGCATAGACTAGGTTATAATATTATAAAAAAAATGTAGAGAAGGAAGTATTAAATAATAACAGTAAAATATACACACCACTGATTGCGATTGCACGGTCATTAAAAAAAAACTTTATTATATCAATTTTTTTCTATATAATATATAGTTACTTATAAATGCAATGTAGACATGTATACGTACATATATTGAATTGTGTAATTATTAAAGACTTAAAATATGAAGAAAAAAAAAAGTACACCACTTCAATGCGTTTGATGTAAAGTGAAGAAGCAGCGGTATTTGTTGTCAAGATACATACGTAATAACTTGTTTTTGCAGTCATGCAGCATCCATATACGAGTTGCAGACCAACAAAATCTTATGTCACTTCCTCATTCGTGACTTTGAAACAAAATTAAAAAAAAAAAAAAGTCAACGTGACAAGAATATACCTTACTTTTATCATGTAATTATTATTATTTTTCCCGGTGTATCGAACACATATTTTATTTGTATATTCTCATCTCTATACTATGTACCATATGATGATATACAGAAGTTCAATGTTATAACATGTAATATAAAAATGTACATAATGATGACGTAATGATAATTACAATTATAAGTACATACATTTAATAAAAAAAAAATACATTTTATGTGTGATATAACAGGTTTTATATTATTCTATATTATAATAATGATTAAAGCTTTATATATAAGGTAATAATAAATTAGTTCCATGATATTTTTATCATATACGCCCATATATGAATTGATTAGATTCAGATTTTTTTTTCTTTGAAGAAAGAAAATTTAGTGATAAGTAGTTTGTATTTTCTTATTTAATATTATTATTTTACTCTACCGTATATATATATACAATATGAAAAAAGTTGTACCGACTAAAAGTATTGTATACAGTATATAATAAAAAAAGTATTTTTTTTAAGTATACTATTGTTAAGACATATATGGTTAAAAAGTATGATTATCAAAATAAGATTATACTAATGTTTGTAAGTATAATAATACTGCATTAAAAAATATTAAAACATTTACATGGCTAATATGAAATAATGGTTTATGTTTTGTTTTTAACGTATAAGTACCGTTTGATTTTAAATAGTTTTAAGTATAATCGAAATATCAAAAAAAATCATAGTTGTGGGTATTTCACACGGTGCAATAATATTTTCAATGTGCAAGAAAAATTGATAAGCAATAATTGTATCATAAGCTATCTCTAATAAGAAATATTGGACGATTTTTCTTTTATTTTAGTTTTGTCTTTTTGTATTGTTTTGTCTCTATTATATATTCAGTGTATTTTGAACTTGCCCTATGTTGCTGAATAGAGACTTAATTTGAATTAAATTTTTATGCAATGAAATTTGTTGTATAGTATTTTTTACTAAAAAATTGATTTCTATTGGCATATGGAAATAACATGTATTGTATTTAAACAGAGTGTTGCGTCAACTGAAATCTCCATCTGATTGCATTGTATGGCCAAAATCAATGTTTTAGTAAAAAGACTTTTATGCACAAATTTGTCATAATATATTTTACAATTCAAATGCAGCGCATTTTTTTTTTTTTTTTTTTCTTTTTTTTTTCTTACAAGCATAACAATGAAAATAAAAATTGTTAAATATATTATCAGTATCACAATCGAATGTACAGTACACACGATTGTGATGGTATATTTTATCATTCAAATATTCGCACCTTATTTTCAATGTTATTCTTAAATGAGAAAAGTATATATTATATTATGCTCTGGATTTTAATGGTTAAATATATTATCACAAACGTATGCACTATACACATGATTGTACATTTTTTCCTATTTTAATCCAACAAATATTTTTCTCATAAGAATAACCAGAGTCCCCTCCAGGAGGTGACTCTGGAATAACATTACAAATTAAACACCAGGTTTTGAATGGTTAACTATATATTTACAATCATGTGTATACATTGACATTGCACCATATCAATAGACCATTATAAAATATTATAATATAGAAATGTTTATTTGTTTGTCATGAGTATTGTTAATAATTGTTGCAATGAATATTTAAACAATGACATATCAGACGTCATGTAATGTCTGGAGGCTTTTTCTTCTTCTTCTTTTTTTTTTAAATAAATAACAAGTAAACTTAGCAGTTATTTTAACTTTGAGGACCTATGTTAAGATTTTGCTTAAAGATAAACACCTTAGCCTTCAAAACTGTCACCACTTTAAATGTATTATTTTTAGCTTTGTATTATATATATATATATATATATATATAGTTATGGAGATATTTAAATTTATATCCTTTCATGGTTGTAATGTAGTTGTATTTTTGAGACACTGGTCCTCGCAAAAAAAGAAAAAATATATATATGGACATATAAAAATAGTAGAATGAGTGTAATGCACTATACATTTTACATTACAAAGCAAAGTGAATTTTATACCAACAAATAAAATAGAGATGATAAAAAAAAAAAAAAAAAAAAAAAAAACGCAGAATGGTGAAGTTTTTGTTTTGTTTTTTTCCTTAATGACAAAAAAAAATGTGAAGGCTCATTTATCATATTTTATAATCATAGTTCAGCTTATTATCTCATCATAATGATACATTTAATATCAAATAACATAATATTTAAACATTAATTATGAGTGTAATTTAATTATAAGTTAGAAATAGGTACCAAAACTTTAATTACAGAGTACTATAGGTGAGTGTCATTGTCACTATAAAATGTCAATTTAATCGTGTTCAACAAAGTGGAAAAGTGTCTTCCTCAGGAAGTAGGCTTTGCTAATTTTTTAATTTAATTTTAATTCACTTTCTTAAAAAAGAAAAAAAAGCTACTTATAAAGGATGTTGTTGAATATAGCAAGTAAAACGAAGTTTTGAAGAAGGATATTGAAAATCTTATTTTTAAATTATTATTTACTGCGGATGTGGGTTTCTCAATAATGTTTTTACTTTAAAAAATTTTCATTGCTTTTACACGATATGACAATAAACAGTCAAAGTTATTTTTTTACAATATTACTTTCTCACACATATAAAAAAAAAAAAACTAAAATAAATATGAAATAATAAGATTAAAATTTGTGTTATTTAAATAAAAAAAAATGAGAAGAAGATATATTAAGCAAAATGTCTGACCTCGCCCTTTTAGGTATGAATTAAGTGATGTTTAGACAGACTTGGGCACTGAGCCAGCCACACGCGGCAGGCAGGTTATTAAGCCCACGATATTGTATATAGACGCCGTTGTGTTATATGCATGCAAAGTAAACTTCAAAAAAAAAAAATAAAAAAAAAATGAAACGTCCCGCGGCGCCTACCCAGAGCGCAACCGTACATATACCGCGAGTAAATATCAAGTAAACCCTCTGTTCACCAAGAATATAACGGCCTCCACAACATACCTTGTTTACACTGTATACTTTTTTATTATCCTAATGTTATAAGAAACAAATTTTACGTATCTCCTTGAATACATACATGATTAGATTATGTAGAACATGCAAGTACTTAACAACTTTTTTTTTCTTCTTTCTTTTACATCATCTTGTCAAATTAAAACTTCAATTGATGAGATCCATTATCGTAAAAAAAAAAAGTAAAATAATAATTAGGCCTTTAACTGTAAAATATTTATTGCACTTAATGATTAGTTTAATAAAATTACGTAATTATTACTGATTATACAAAGTTTAGCATGCCAAAGAAAAGATATAATAACCATTCATTTAATTACTCAAACATTTTTAGTAAAACTTGTTAAATATAATTACACTTACTAAACTATTTAACTTCAACAACAAAAAGAATAACCTGTTACCTTTCTTGTAAAACTTTCAATTTATTTTTAAAAAACAATGATTAATTTATATTGTAAAAAGAATATAGAAATATTAAAAAAATATATATAATGTTTTGTATTATTATTATAAATAAATATACGTATTAGGAAAAAATACATTAAATTTTATTACTTAATAAAGAAAGAAGAAGATAGAAAAAAAAAAGTAGATTGAAAATCATTACATTTCAATTCAACATGACAGTTAAATTAAGAAATAAGATTTTATTTTATGATAAATAATACTGAAGTCAATGTCTTATTCAAGACAAATTGATTAACAATAATAAAATATAAATAAGATTGGCATCACTTTATCAAAGAAATAACATAACAAGGGGAGAAGAACTTTTATTTTCGGAAAAGTGTCGTGACGTGAATGAAACAAAAATTTCCTTTCATCTTTTCTTAATATTTTCTTTTTTTATTTTTATACATATAGCTTGAAGGATCAATTTTAAAGTGATTTTATTTTGATATTGCAGATATGCATAATATGGTGAGAAATTGCAGTATAGTGGCTCATTTTTCATATTTTATTTTCAGAGGCTATTTCCCACGCTATAAAGAAAAAAGAAAAAAAGATGCATGATTCATATCCACTAATATCAGAGTAATTTATATGCAAGACATCATGAGAGAATGATTATCGATCAAGGATTTTTAGTTCATAAACATTATCAATTTTTATAAAAAAACGAAATCGTTTTCTATATCTACAACAATAAATTTTCCAAAATATACAAGAAAAAAGAAAAAGTGTCCATAAATTGATTATATTAACAAGTATGATTATCTTGTCAATTTTCTCTTTCTTTTAAAAACCAATTATGTAACACATTAAAGCTTATTATAATAAACCACATATGTATTAGAAAGAATTAAACTAAATATATATATATATATATATATATATATATATATATATATATATATATATATATATATATATATAGATATATATATATATATTTATATTATATAAAGTTCAAATAATTTTAAAACAAACTAATCTTTACAACAAAAAAAGTGTCTAAATCTTACGATTATTATTATTAAAAATCTTCACTTTAATAACATCTATTTTATATAACGTTTATGTAATTATAAATATTAATTATATGTATTTAATTGTATTTTTTATTATTTATTAGTTAGAAAATTACAGCAATTACACTCAATGAAGAATATAAATCATAACTACAAGAAGAGATTTATAATTTTCTCTTAAAGGAATAGACCAGAAGAAAACATATTAAGCATTTATATTACAAAACACTTAATGGGACTTTCATAAATAACTTTAGTTTGTCTCAAAACCCAACTGTAGCTCCCTAGCAGTGATCAGAAAGTTTCGATTTATGCAACCCGTACAACATTTTGTACTAATTTTTGCATGTTTCTGACGTCAAAAACATGAATAGTTACGCAAATGGCATACTTTACAGTATTTTTACGCTCTCTTGTGGGGATTCTGGTAAAAATTGTCATCAGTTTTGAAGATCCCATTTCGTGTTTATTCATAAAAAAGCACATGTTGTTTTATGTGGTCTATGGCTTTAATTATATTATAATCTTTTTTCTTTCTGTTCTTTATAATGCAGCTTAAAAAATATTAGTATTTTATGAAATTATTCGTGCCGGTGCTAAAGGCATATTTTATATAAGATAAAAATAGTCAAGTTTTTACATAAATTTTGTTATACATTTTTTTCTCATGACATAGATAGGTTTTAACTCTACAGTATAATATGATTATACGTAAATGTTATGTAGTGGCAAGTTTTATTACTTTTGCTTCTTCTTAGTTTGCTGATATCATATATAGAATGTGGGAGGTATATAAGATGGAAAAAAAAAAGTTACATAAAAACCACTCTCACACGGCGTGATACCATGGCAAATAAATTTATGATACAATTTCATATTTCTGATATTTGTACTTCTTTACAGTATACTGTATGTATACATAGCACCCTTACATTTGCTTATATGTATTATACTATTATTATTATAAAATATGTATGTTATATCATATGAATGCATTATATTATTTATGAGTATATATTTTTCTTTTATTGTATAATAATATACAGGATATACTATAAAGTATTTTATTATTTATACATTTTCTAAGAATTATTGTCCTTAATAAATATTTACAAGAATAAAAAATTTTATTGTTCAAGTTTCATAAATATAATAATGCTGGGTATTGTCATTCGAGATAAGTTTCATCAAGTATATTTCATCCGTAGCTTTTCCATATTGCTTTCTTTATTGACAGTGATACAATTATTGATTATTTGGAGTGAATGTGTACAGTATACATAAAGAGGTTCTTTGTAGTTCTCTGTAATCAAAAAGAAAAACACATTTTAGAACAAGTACGAAATTGTTACGAAAATTATCTACAATTTCTTAACGTTATTTAAATTATTATTCTCCCATGAATGCTCATAGAAAAAAAAAAAAAATTTATTAACAAGAAAACAGGTCATTAAAAATTATATATGAATTTTTTTTCTCGTGTATATTTATTGAAAATGAATAGATTATTAATATTGCAAAAATATATACATTTCTATACATGACTAAATCTAAGTGCAAAGTGAACAATATCGTGCATAGAACAATAATTATTGTTGATAGAATTTGCATCACTTCAAGGTGGCGGCAAATTTACAAGAAAAGAAAAAAGTATTCACGATATGATGAAAAGAGAAAGGCGTTTGTTTTTTAGTATTTTATTAGGATCATTATTAATAAATATTTACATCTCATCAGTTGCATGTGAACATAATCATTTTATTTTAAATAATTAACCAATAAAAGTATACTGTATAAAAATTTAAATAATTGACGAGAAAGATATTTAATTTACTTGTTCAATAAACTTACAGGTCAAGAACATGTACTTATAAAATTATTGATTGCTCAAGTAATAAAAATGAGAGTATAATATATATTATAATGTATATAAAAAAAAAGTTTTTATTTTGAATTCTAAACGCAGAGAAAGTACTTCAAATTAAAAAAAATTAGCATTATTAGAGGATCTCCAATTAAACTTCTTTTTTTTTTCTTTCTATAAATGGATTGCGACAATTTTGTATGTTAATTTTTAAAATAAGGAACAGGATTAACATGTATAAAAAGATTGAATAAATTATAAAGCTCTTTTAAAATCCCCTGCTTGAAAAACTTTATAAAAAAATAGTAAATACGATGGAAAAATGATATATAAACAGTTTAAAAGTTATTGATACTTGATATGTTAATGTCTTTATTGCAAAAGGATTGCAGTGTGTGCATTGCGAACATATAAGTATCGGATATACGGTTACTTTTTTTATTATATAGTTCTCAGTTTTTATTTAATTGGCAAAAAAATTGTTAAGAAAATAGTATTTTAAAATTTATTTGTTTCAAAGTATAATATTAAAGCCATAGACCACATAAAACAACATGTGCTTTTTAATGAATAAACATGAAATGGGATCTTCAAAACTGATGACAATTTTTACCAGAACATTAATGTAGCTCCACAAGAGAGCCTGAAAAAACTGTAAAGTATGCAATTTGCGTGTAAATTCATGTTTATGACGTCAGAAACATGCAAAAATTAGTATGAAATTGTTGTGTGGGTTGCATAAATCGAATTTTCTGATCACTGCTACGGAGTTACTGTTGGGTCTTGAGACAAACTAATGTTATTTATGTAAATCCCATCAAGTGTTTTGTGATATAAATGCCTATGTTTTTCTCTGGTCTATTCCTTTAATGCTCCCAAATGAACCTCCATAATGTAGTAAGCAGCATCTGTAGGTAAATTTATTGCTGGTGTACAAAGAGTGTTGCGTGCGTCACCCTTGATACTTAGGTGAGTCACATATACACAAAGTCACTGATAAGACCCTCAGCTCTCTCGCCCCCGCATCACTCACTATACAGCGCTTGCTCAGTGCTCTAAAACAATATAACTTTTAATTTGACAACTATATAGATGAAGATGAGAGTTCTTTGAAAATTATAACTTTATGACAAAGTTAGAAAAATTGGAAGTATTTACGAGTGAATTACTCTAAGATTACATAATATTATTTAATCATCTCTAGAACTCTGTTATCTTCGGTTTTCGTACTACGTATATTAAATTATTTTGTTAAGTATTAAAACAATTAAAAATATTATTTAATAGAACCTTGTAACTTAAGTCCTGAAGGTTAATTCCTATTTTGATAAGAGAGTAATTAATTGATTTCCATGTTACATTGTTTTTTTGTTATTTTATTTTTATATTTAATTTTAAAGGACAATTCCCACACTTTAAAAAACAATTAACTAAACATCTGTTTATAAGATTTGAAAATAATAATAAGGCATTTATGTTGGTTACACAATAAACTGACTATAAAACTAAAATTATATGTTATCAAATATCTGATGGCGTCAACATTAAACTATATGCTTTAAATGTCGACGTACATTCACTCTCTCGTATTCTCGTGTGGTCCATATCGTACGTGCGTCCAGTCTGGTGTCTGCCCATAACCAGCCTCCCTGACACACTTTCTCTCTCTCTCTCTCTCTCTCTCTCTCTCTCTCTCTCTCTCTCTCTCTCTCTCTCTCTCTCTCTCTCTCTCTCTCTCTCTCTCTCTCTCTCTCTCTCTCTCTCTGCATTCACTCACATTTTGTTTAAACACATTCAATCTAATTAACCGGTTCTTGCACATACTCAAATTCTAGAAATGTCAGCGACCTTTTCTTTGTTTTATATATATATATATATATATATATATATATATATATATATAGAAAATAATGCATTGAAATCGATTAAAATTTGTGCAGGTATAAACTATGTTTTTACTTTTATTCCTTTGACGTACCAAAAGTTTTTGTATAATACTTTAATTCTACCAGCAGTTTTTATGGAAAACTAATTTTATCTATTTTCTAAAACTATACAGAAGTGCCATCGTGAGTTTTATTTCTAATAATAATTATATTTTTATTTTCTGTTTGTTTTAGGTAAGTGGAGCTCTCTATTACATCTTCTCCTAACCATCTCTTATTAGCTCGTAAGTCAATATTTTAAACTTATTTAAAAATATTATATCATATTTTTTTTGTTTTTAAGTTTAATATCATGTATATATATTACGACAGTGTATAATATTACATGCAAAAAATATTTCTCATGTCAGAAATTCTCTCATGCATTTTCTTCTCATTTCGTTCAGTCTTATATGAGTATAAATTCTCATTTCTGATATTATTCTGAAACAATGTCATTTACAAGGAAATATGTTATAAAATTTTACCATATTACCTAATGGAAATACCATGCATTCATATGGAGCTTTACGTCGATATCCAAATGAATGCATTGTAATCCCATAGAGAAGTAGAGTAAAATTTTATAGCACAATATCTGTACCATATACTTACGTATATACTCATTAAAGCACTTAATCAAAGAACCTATCAATATACAATAATTTTCTTATAAAAAGAAAATTACTTTATAACTTAAACAAGTTATCATGACCTATAGAATTTATAGTGTATTTCACTCATTTGAACTATAATACAAAAATGAATTAAGTTATTAATATTGTCACATCTATTTTCTATAATAAATAATATATTATAATATATATATATATATATATATATATATATATAATAATAAATATAATATAAGTAAAGAGTAAATGTTTATGAATAAATAATAAAAATTATTACCGTTGTATTACTTGCATCTTATATTTTATATATATATATATATATATCAAACATGCTAATAATGTGTCATGAACTTTTATATTCTCTCATTGCAAGCAGGTACTGTATACTTATCAAACAACTAATGTGACAAACACAAATACTCTATAGTATGTTGTTTGTAATACTTTTATTACATTAACTTCTTCATTATATTTATATACACTACATGCATATGGCTTTGATTCTTTTTTTATTTTTATAATGATGTATCTAATCAGTTAAATAAATATTATAACTAGAATATAGCAAACAAGTTACATGATAAACAAAATGATTCTATTTTTTTTTTATGTACCGTAAATTGAAGAAAGAATTACGCCTTTTCATACATATAGTATAGAAAATTACATTATAATAACTTTTCAAGATATTTTAATTTGTTCTATACTTTCTTTGTATTCAAATTTTGTCATTCAAAATGATATAGTATAATAATTTTAGTTAACTCCCTTTGTTTAAGAGACATAGAAAATGAATTTAAAATAATAATTATAAAGTGACTAGATTAGGTATTTCTATTTAATCATTGTCTGGTATTAGATTGTATTTTTAGTCATAGATAAATTAATTGTTCACAAAATTATACACTAAAGTAATTTATAATTCCTTTGTTGACGGAACGTGATTTATTATATTATATATTTTGCAATGGAAATTTGAAAAATATATCTACACGTTATAGGACAACTTTTGTTGAACATATAAGACAGATCTTTCAAAACATATATCCATGTTCAAAACGTATAAATTGAAAATGATATCGAGCGATTAAACAAACTCGTTATAATAAGACAATTTTGTACGTGTTCCTAATATAGGGTCTATTCGTTCATGTTAAAGTCGAAGCCATGTTGGATAACTCAATAACATGGGTGGCATAAGAAAATAACTCATTTTGCCAGTTTAAAAACACTATGCAATATTGTTGAGAGCATTGATGCTGTAACTAAATGTATGTTGAATTAGTATCTCAAGTATGTGAGAAAAATAACAATGAACAGATTTTCCAAAGAAAATAGCCTAAAACGAAGTTTGTCCTATGCACAGCAATGTTATTCACTACTCCAGTATGGCCTTCAAGCGCATTAAATATGACGTCATCCGCATACACCCTTTTTTTGAATAGCCAGAAGGAACAGTATTAATATTATTTAAATATTTTATTTTACATATCAATTCTATAAGAAAGATGTTGTAATTTATGTTGTTTTTTAACAAAAGGAAAAGAGTAACTGACATTGTTAAACAAAAAAAGATATAATCATGTTTGTAAAGTCAGAAAAATAAACTACAGTATACAAGATAAAGTTATTTACTTACTAAACCACGCTTTTCCTTTGTCAATTTTTCTTTTCCAAGATAACAAAAAAATATAATACGTAAAACAAAAATATAATTAAATACAATATTCCTGGAAACAAATATAAAATTCTACTATTTATTTACTACTATACATTTTTATTGTAAAGCCTTTTTCTAATTAGAATTATTTAATCAAAATAACATGCATTCTTATGGTGCTAACTTAACAATTGCACTTAGAAAAGCTTATTGTGAACAAGGCATAATGTAAAACAAATTATATTAATAATAATAAAAAAAACTAAAAAAAACTTGGTGGTATCTCTTACAACGAGTAACCATCGATTAGATGAACAATATTTGTATTCGAAGAAAATTACCAGAAAAAATACAGTATTTTTTTTTATTAGATCATCTTTTATAGACAGAAAATATACACAAATATATCTTAAAAGGATTAATTGTAACAGCCTACCTCAATAAAACCAAATTTAGTCTAAAGCTTAATACACGCAGCTGGAGTTTTTTTTTTTTTTTTTTTACTTTTTTTTCTTATTGTTTTTTTTTTTTTTGCTGTGTTATGCAATCTGTATAGTGTATTGTTCTCTCTTAGAATATCAGGTCACCTTTAGTTTGCAAGTACCATGCAACACGCACGTGCAAAAATATATATATAAAACTTTAGTACTCAAAGTACGTGACAACACATATAAGCTAAAATAACTAATAATTAACTTCTCTTTCTATAACACAGTATCCTGGTATAATATATATAAACTTTATATATACTAACTCTTCATAATATTTTAAAATAACTATAGTTATTAATTAGGAATTCGAATCATATCCTTTTTAAACATCTCTTATATAGTTTTTTTATAAAATTATTTCGTGCGCGACATGTCTATAAAAATAAATATAACATATAATTTTATAATTGATTTGTGATCTAATGTTGTACTTTAAAAAGCTTCTAATTTTTTTTTTATTAAACTTAAATATATGAAGACAGATTTTATATCATGATCAATAATAATTAATTGACGTAATTTATGTATTGAGATAATTTTTAAAAAGAAAAAAAAAGTTAATATTATTTATACTTATAGTATTATTATTACTTTATTCTATATATGGTTATCTATTTTTAGATTTGTATATATACACAAAAGCCGACGGGTAGTAATTAACGTTTATGACTTACGTTACTTTTTTTTTTAAAGTTCCTAAAGCACAATAGAATAATATGTCATTAAATATTCATTATTATATTCTTGTACATGTGTATATTATAATAAATAAATAAATACCACTATGGTTAATTATTGTCAAGTAAAACAATTTTAATGTCTTTCAACTGTCTATAAATTATATTTTAAATGGTTAAATGAAATTTTTAAACTTTTGCAAAGTTAATTAAAATTCAAACTTTAGTATGAGTATGATTGAATATTTCAATGCATTATAGTTCAAAATGTGAATATTTTAAATGTGTTTTCGTTTTTAATCACAGATGAAAGAAATGACGTAATTAACATCATATATCATTAATGTTGCTATTGTGAAATTGCATAATATAAATTATTAAGCTGAACAACATATTTGTTATTCCGTGCAGTACATTTTTTTCAATTTATTATAACATAAATTATGTAGTTCTGTATAGTTAGGGTTACCAACTGTCCTTTTTTCAGAAGGACAGTCCTTTTTTCGAGGTTTTTGTCCTTTTTTACTTTTTTTCCAAAAAAGGACACTTTACTCCCCTTATTAGAAATTTTAGATTAAAAAAATATTAAAAATTAAAAAAATTGCGTAATAGCAAAAGTTGTTATACAAATCATAAGTACTTGACAGATAGATTTGATTACTCAAATGACAGTTGGCTATGTGTAGTGTCAAAATTAAATTTAAAAATGGAGTTCCTTCCTATTCTGATTTTATAAAAAGGTCACCCTCAATTTAAAAGATATAATATTGATAGAGACATGCTGTTTTATGAAATTATTACACTGAAAACACTACACAAATTTAGTATCAAATAAAGTAATTACAGATCATTGCACAACTGTAGATAAATGGCTTCATGTATTCAGAAACAACTTCTACAAAGAAATTCCGATCATTTACCAAATCATGCAGTTTTTATTTAGGATTCCAGCCACCTCTGCTTTTGTAGAGAGGGTTTTCAGTATCGTGAACTTAAAGTGGAGTGACACCAGAAATAGGTGGTTCAAATGATTTGATAAAGAATGAAATTATGACTTACTTTAACTAAAATGACACTTGTAATCAATTCTATGACAACATTTTTAATGATACTATAGCTTCTTAAAAGATGTGAAATCTCAGGAAAAATACAGTTTTAAATTGACCACTTGCAATGAACGAACTTTTTAAAATAATTTGAATAATTCTTAATGCATTTCTTATGTAAAAATCGTTTTCACTTACTTGCTGCAACAATTAAAAACATTTTATTGCAAGTGGTCCATTGTTGTCAGTATAATTTTAATATAAATCATTCAGGAATGCCATATATATTATAATTTAATATATATAAAATTCCTGAATTATTTATATTAAATAAAAATTAAAATGTGAAATAATAAAAGTCTGTCAGAATATTTTTATTCATAAAAATTGATATGTAAATTATATCAAATTGGATTATTTGATTAATTTGATTGTGATTGCAATGATTGCATACACAAATTACAACATTTCTCATTCATATTCATTATTATTTTATTATTAATGTTTTTTCAAATTTTGAAATTTAAAAATGTTAAAAATTACATTTCATGCACAGTATTTAATTTATAATAAAAAAAAATACAATTTACATAAGTGCAGTGTGCAGTGCACACTGCACACCGTATTTTTTGTAATTGTATTATCTATGAACCTATCTACTAAATGTAAATGTTAATTATTAATAATCGTCAATGTCAAATTTAATTAAACGTGTGCATTTTACTTAATGTATTTTTAAATTATTCAATTCATAAGTCTATAGTGATCTAGTCTATTTCTATTCTTTTTTTTAACATTAAAAATGAAACAATAAAAAAAATCGCTACTTTTTTTTACCAAACATAAAAAAATTCCTATCTAAATTTTAAAAAAAGTATGTGTTACATACACAAGATTGAATATTAACCATTACTTTTATTACTTATAAAATTGATTATTTTGCTTGTTTTTCCAAAGAAAAAGGGGCGTGGCATAACAAAAAAATCGCGCCTGCGGCGGGCTGCTGGGGGGCTTCGCCCCCCAGACCCCCCAGTTGGGTATGGGCCATGTCCTTTTATCGCATTCTGAATAGTTGGCAACCCTATGTATAGTGTATGATATAAAAGGGTTAGCTTTCAACCCTTTCATATAACTTCCCGTGTAAAAATAGGCATCATTACTCACAGTGAATGATATAGTTGTGAAATTGAGCAAGTATAATTATTACGCATGCATTTTTGACCATATGTTCTATTATTGAACAGAAAAGTATGTTTAATTTAATTTAATTTTTTTTTTTTTTTTTTTTTTTTTTTTTTTACAATTTTTTTACCTTTTTAAATACAATGCTGAATATTAAAAAGCTAAAAAAACGTTTTTATCTAATTTTCTATGAAAACTATACTGAATATTTGACACCAAAAAATCCTTTATGTATACAAGAAGGAGCTCTTTACGGCAGTTTATAAGCTGAGATTTACAAGAAATGTATTGAATGTACCAAAACGAAATGAATAACTTTCAATTTTAGTAATGCATTTCAGTGTATAGTTGTGAAGTTTTTTGATTTCGTTGCGGTACTTCTATCGTACGAGAATTATACAGTTTTAAAAATTAATGCAAATTTCAAGGAATTTATTGAAGGTATTTCTATTATGCGAAAACAAATGCGTGGAAACAGTCACATATGCAACGCAGCAAGGAAATATATTTGCAAACTATTTACTTTAAGTGCTTATTCACTAATACTTTTATATCTTATAGAAAAATAACCTTGAAAAATAAAAATATATAATAATAAATTAAAGTATAGAAAGTATGCAACCATTACTACATAGCTGTAGGAAAAGTTGTATACCTTACAGGCGCTCTGCAACTGGTCTTTGTCTTCATTAATAATTCTAGTCTTGTCCGAAGGTTGATGGACTTTCTTAATCAAAATCTTTATAGTTTTGTCATCTCTTTACTTTTATCAACACTATTGAGTGACAAATCTTCATTGTTTTTTTTACTTTTTCTATTGTTTACCGCATGCATTGTTGTATTAATAATAATATCAAAATCGAGTAAACAAAAAAGACAATAATTTTCATCGTTTTTCTTTTCAATTTAACGTCACGATGGATTTTATGATTCAGAATATAACAATAAAATACAAAATTTATATAAACTATACAAAAAAATATTATATTATAATAGAAATACATTCTTATCGTATTATCATACTGTATAACTGAGATGCATACATGACCCAGATTTTTGAGAACACGTGCATAATATACAAAGATGCACTATAACATCATCTTATAAGAATCTTTGTAATATATATTTATACATGATAAAATTCATGCGTAGAAAGTTTAAATAACACAAGTTAACAAACAAAGTTGATGAATATATGTATTAAAGTTCCTGCTTGACGGGTAGTTTTATACATTAACGTTATATACTAATGAGATCTGAGTAACCTTGAAAGAATTTTCGTTTATAAAATTTACTTACTACTAATATAATACTTGTCATAAATTATTATAATATTTAGGAGATGACAAGTGAACATCA
Source organism: Ecdyonurus torrentis (assembly GCA_949318235.1). Taxonomy (NCBI): domain Eukaryota; kingdom Metazoa; phylum Arthropoda; class Insecta; order Ephemeroptera; family Heptageniidae; genus Ecdyonurus; species Ecdyonurus torrentis. The sequence continues at coordinate 23,019,264 of OX439130.1, read as the reverse complement.
GAATGTTAATATATTGAAATCATTGTGATTAACTTTAATAGATATACAAAAAAAAAAAAAAAAAAAAATTGTAAATAACGTTTATGATAATCTTATTTTTTTTAAAGTACTTTACTGTGTACTTGAATTATTTATTCAAGAGAATCAACTTCCTGGATACATTTTTTTTCATTATATTTTTTATGCTCAGCGTGTTTTTAAATTGTATTAAAGCAGATGCTTTTCAAAATATCATTATCATAATAATAATAATAAGAAATCTCATTAAATAATTAGTCATTAAATATAAATTAAAGATGATAATTTTTCTCTTTAAAAGCTTAGTTAATTCTAAATTGTGTTTTTATTGAAATAATTAAAGACTATACAGTATATTATATTTATGCTTATTTTTTTTATATACTCAAGTTCAATTTATTGATTTAATATGATACGTAGTTATTGGTTGCATGTTCAAAACTCTCGCGTCGTATATAACTTGGTTACATCCACAAAGCACACACCTATTACGTAATACCCTCTGAATATATAAAAAAGAACCCTGCAAGTGTAATAATGCGTTTAGTGTTTATTATAAGCTGAAAAATGCAATCAAAGCAACAAAGTATACAAGTACAGTCATTCCAATAAAAAATGAAATTCTATTGGCATATGGGAATAACATGTATTTAGATAGAGTTTTGCGTCAAATGAAATCTCCATCTGATTATTCTGATTGCATTGAATGGCCATAAACCAATATAATTTAATTTTTTATTGGAATGATTGTACAACATTTTTCAGATACCTTATTAAATTTAATACCTTCCATACTGTATGCATTAATCTACATTAATCTGGTGTTTTATTTTAATTAAGTAATATATTTATTACCGTATAAACAACGTAACGAGTAAAAAAATACAATTTTAATTTCAATTTTATTTAATTGAAAATGTAAGTAATACAAAGTAAAGTGAGAATTGTGGTACTTTTTAGCACACACATACACACACAAAAAAACAGCACAAATTTACAATTTAAATTTAATGTTAATTATACAGATATACAACTTTTTATTTTCTTTAAAATGCTCGTTTTAACACGTATATATATAGGATTCGCATATTTTATCCTTTATACTTTATGACTTTATGGCATCATACAATATCGCAATTTTTAAATACAATGTTTTTAATACACTTTATCAGTTTAAATTATTATTTTATTCACATAAAACATGCACGTATGTTTGTATTACTTCCCACAAGGTAGACTTCTCCAAGTTTATTATTTTTTTTTTTTCTTCACAAGAATATGCAACATTGTAACTTTACCTGCCGTTCAACGTGTATAAGAAACCAGTAGAAAAAGAATATATACGATAACACTTTTATTATACTATTAAATTAAAGATAAGTAATTTTAAATGTTTAAATGTCTTTTAAAAATATTTCTTTCATAAACTGTATAACATATTCTATAATCTGTATTTAAAACCCTTTATAAAGAAGAATTGAAATTTATGATTATATAAAATGCAGAAGTTATTAAAAAAAATATATATATTATATAATATAAAGTCTTTTATAATGCAATAAAAGTCGATTATTAAGATTAATATATTGTTTAAATATATTTGAAATTTTATCTTTATTTGAAGATTATATATATTTATAAATGACAATATACGGATTATTTATATTTGTTAATTGAAGATTAACGATGGCATTAAGGAATTTTTATGGCATGGTATAATCACAATTACTAAAAGATAAATGAGCTATTGTGTCATCGTACAACATAGTTTTGTCTGTTTCTAGATATTGTGATATTAAATCAAATATTAAATAGTTCTTATTCAAAAACAGAAGAAAAATATACATTTTTAAAGGACGAGGTAGACCTCGATGTCGTCTGACACAACCTTATAAAAAGTCAAAAATAGAGTTTTTAAACAATTTGAACTATAAAAATATTGATTTATAGAGAAATTCTATAGTAGAAAATAGTAGGAGTACGGGGTAAAAAGAGAGAGAGAGAGAGAGAGAGAGAGAGAGAGAGAGAGAGAGAGAGAGAGAGAGAGATAAAAAGCGACACTTACAAGCAGTATTATTTTCTATATAAATATTGTTAAAGCCATTGGTTTATTCAAGCATGTCCACGTCAATTAGTCCTTGCAGACTCTTTATACTACATGGTCGCGATCGTTAAGACAGGACCATGCAGGATTCCAACCTGGCAGTATTTGTCTATATGTTGCTTAATGAAAGGTTGGTCACCCGTGTTTAATAAATTATATCATTTTCTATAGAATGTTCAAGATTTCGTGGTTAATTTAAAATATCTAATAACATGTACGTACATACCATGAAATTAAATTATTGTTATGTTGTTAACTACGATCAACATAGCCGTCATCAAATCAATTACCTAAAGGAATTTGTATAATATTCAAGAAGTATGGAGTAATAATATAAATATATTTAACCTTTCAATATTAGAAAAAAAAAACAACAACGTACACTTCTCCCGAATAAATCTGACCGAAGCGTTAATCTCTCCAAATCTTATATGGGGAAATATATGGGGAAACTTTAACGCAAGTGGTCAGATCCGTCAGATCTATTCGGGAGGAGTGTACTTTTGTCTTATTTTGTCTTAAAATTCACGCTTTACAAACTTTGATGTTTAAGATATTCTATTTTTAACTCATATTTTAAAATGATGTTGAAAAATTACAGAATAACCATGATAAAATATATTATTCTTTAATAATGTTAATGCAATTTATCAAATCATATTATATTTTTTATACATTATCTATCAGGGGAATAGTTTATATATTATATCATTCATAATTCTAAATAATACCTCTGTTCACAAAATATCACGATTTTTATATATAATACCTTTTATCATAACTCTCATAAACATAATGATGATATGATATACAGTTAATTATTATCAAATATATATAAAAGAAAAATGATATGGTAATTTATAACTTACATAAATAAAAAAAGAGATTGATACATTTATTTTAACAAAATCATGTATTTAATATTATCGTTAATAAGTATTATAATAATACAAATTATTTTTAAACTTTATGTGATGTAATACGGAAATATTTAGAGTGGTATATATAATTTAATCGTGTAAATAATGACGTCACGTAGTAAATAATTGAAGCTTATACATACAAAGGTAATATAGTCAAGTTATTCATATAATATACATATCTTATCATCACAATGACATCACTCAGTTTTCTACTTATTTAAGTTACTTACATATATACAAAGATTTGAGTTGCACCGAGCGAGTATCACCATCATGACGTGACACACTTCGTCATAAACATGACAGAAAGTTCTAGCTTGAAATCAATCAAGTCATATAAATATAGTATGAAATACAGTCAATATAAAGTTTACGATCAATATGATGAATTTTTTTATAACTTTTTGAGCATTTTATAGTTTTTAGATGCTTTTTACAAGAGATTTCACTGAGAATACAAAAAAGTAGAGGTTTTAGAAGTTTGTACTTACTAAAACTTTCATGCATTGTCTCTCCTATAGAGAGTATTTAACATTTTACAATTTTTTATTCTATAGACCGGTTGCACTCATATTTAAGAGCCGCCATTTTGTTGGTCAGGAATACATAGGCCAGCATAGGCAAAACGTCATTCTTATTTTTTTAATAGCAAAAGAAAAAAGAAGCTTCAAACCTCAATCAAAGCCTTATTTCTAGCTCCTAATACGTTCAAAGAATATGAGAAAAATTTGTGGAGTTGAAATGAACTCTTTTTATGCAAAAAATTAGGGAAAATGACGTTTCCCCTATGCTGGACAATGCATTAGGCACCACAATGCATGCAATAGATGTGCAATTTCTAATGTTTATACTCACAACCAGTACGTGGTCACTATGTCTACTAGTGAAATGAGTAGAGAGAATACACTATAATATCTAAAAGTATGCTACACTCATCATTATACTTTCATCTAATACTATAGTCTCTATACTTTTTTGAATATTTAGTAAAAATACACTCGTTCTATATCGCATAAACTATATATTTCGTAGATATTTTCTACAAATTTGTGCATTCAGAGTAAATATTTGTTTTCTAAGTGTTGTTTTCTTACACTTTTTTTTTCTTGAGGCACAGTTATTGAAACCAAATCATATCGATAGAAATGTTTCTATGATTAATAAATATGATTTAGAAGAAGAATTGCAATGAAATATCATATTATATACGCGGTGAATGTGTTGTGTTCAAGAAAGCAGGAAAAGTCAATTATGTGAACAAAATCATACCATTCTATTATAAAATTACTATTTCTGATTGCATAATATCACTATAAAAAGGTTCTGCAGTGGGAAAAAATTAATTGATAATTATAATTTAATTTAGATTAATGTATGAGTATTTGTTACGTGCTGCCACCTTCACTAAAAGAATGAAACTCTTACAACTCTAAAGTTTCTCTAGCGGGAAAAAGTTTTTTTAGGTCACATTCAAATAAAATAAAAAAATGCACATTTTTGTGTTTATATAATTATTTCAAATAACAATTTTATTTTCTTCATTTTAAATACACTTTATTGTAATTTAACTAAATATGGTTTTAATAAATATTAAATAAGTAGCGTTATTATAAATCCAAAGATACGTGATGATCTGGAGTTCATTATCAACCTCAGTATAGAGAGTTAGTATACTTGGTATCAACTGCGTTGCAGACAGCGGAGCCCCTGACAGTATAGGCAACTTTTTCAGCACGACAATTATAAAATCTCGTACAGCCTCAAATATTTACAATTTTATTCCATTATCTCATGGAAATGATATTAATTTAAATGGAGCATTACGTTTAATTAAATTATCTACATAAATACGTTGTATTTTACTATTAATGCAATAAATAGAATAAAATTTCATATATAAAAATCTAAGAAACCGTATGCCCATAAAATAATAATAATATAAAAAATATATATTTTTTTTACAGATAACTTGTAAAGCTATGAGATTTATTTTATTTCTAAAGTCTTAATTTCTATTCGATACTATAAATACACACTGATAAAGATTTCCAGTGTTATATAGTTCGCTAATAATTTTAATTTAAGGTTTAAGAAATATTGCATCTATAAAAAAGTTAATAAACTTATGCAATAAATAATAATAATAAAAAAAAATAGTAACATTTTACTGCACAACGAATAATGTATAAAAACCATGTATCTGGCAAAAATGTACTTATTTTGTTGTTATTACTACATAGAATCATTACATTAATTTTTTAACTCTAGCAGATTCAACGTAATAACGACAATTGTTTTTGTTGACATCTTTCTTACACACAGCACCAATAAAAATAATAAAACTAAAAACATTTCACCTGTCATTTTTCTTTTACTTCAATTTTCTCTTGTTTCTTTCTTTTTTTTTTATTTCTTTTCGAATACATACTTTGAAACAAAGTAATATAAAATTATATTTCTTTTGTTTTTGTTTAAAAAAAATATTTTGCTAAAAGATCGCGTGACGAAATTAATAATGTGTGTATGTACTTCTTGGGTCACTTACCTTGCTTTTTCAAAGTCATTATATTACGATCTTTTGCACGGGTTACCGCACTTCACACAAATAACGAGTCATTGATTTTTTATTGTGTTTTTTTATATATACATATATATAACTAAATCTATAATAATATATTTATAATTTTTTATACATTACATGCATTAAAAAAATTAACCGGACTTTCCTATATAGTCTAAAAATAGTTAGAAATATAGAGAAACATTTTTTTTTGTCATGAATATACATCATAAATAATAATAAGTGTATAAAAATATTTGATTTTAAATACATTATTACGATTATACAATCCTCTATTACAATAATAATAACAATATAAAGAAAAAAAGACGTGCGGAGAAAACATTTTATATATAATCAGAATGGAATAATTTGTTATGTATATTATACGTATACTTTAATTACACGTGAAAAAAAAGTTGTTCTTATTATATCAAAGGCTAGGCTATAATACGCCAAATAAAGCATGCATATTATAATACTCTGTTTGTAATAACGAGATATGTTATATATAATGCTATTTTTTTTTCATCTCTTCTTTGTTATATTTGATCCTTTATATTCACAGTAAAAATTTAATGAGTGTGAGGATTTTTTTTTTTTTTTTTTATAATTTTTTAGGGTACAACCATAGACAAGCTGAGTCATGATTCGTAAAGACTGTTAATGTTTTAAAACAAAGGTTTGTCAATTAATAATAATTATTATTTTACAACGTTTTGTTAAAAGTTTTTAATTAATGTAAGATATTTTAACATCTACATGCACACATTGTCGGCTTTTCTTTTTACATATATAAACAGTATATATATATATATATATATATATATATATATATATATATATATATATATATATATATATATATATATATATATATATATATATATATATATATATATATATATATATATATATAATATTTTATTAGTAAAATAAAAATTCTTTTAATGTAAAAAATTATTAATAAAAGTCTTACTAAATGTTTTTAAATAATTCCTTATTTAGCTTGTAATTTTAGATTCACTTTTTACAATCATTCCCTATTATTAAAAAAAATGCAAATAACTTTAAAAAGATACCGATGAAAATCATCTATGATTAGTGACTCAAAATGAAAGATTATCTTTATTTTCATTGCGCAATAAAATTTAATGTTGTAATGAAAACTTTTAAATAAATAAATTATAAATAAATTATAAGATATGAATATAAGTATATAATAATAATAAATATAAGGCGCATACAAGGCTTTTTTTGAAGCTATATTAAATGAACCTTTGTCATAAAAGCCATACAATTAAGCCCATAACATTGCAAAAAAAGACAATAATAATGAATAATTAAATTAAAAAATAAGCTTCATTGATACAATTTTTGAGGTAGTGGAATATTTTAAATAATATATATTTTATAAATGTATAGCAAAAATAAAACGTCAAAATAATAAGAAAGTTATGTTTCAAACATAATAACAAAGTTTCATGAAATGCTAAGCACTTTTTTTTTCTTCTTCTTCTTTAATAAAGTTCTGTGCAATTTTGGTGTATATATAAAAATATTGAAGGATTTTGGGTCAATCAAAATCAATTTCAAGTTAGTGGGACATTCGTTTGTAATTTGAACGATGATATGAGAGTTTTCATGCTTCTCACCAAATCGTTTTGACGGAAAAAAAAATATTTATACAAGAAAAAGAAACAAAAAATTTAAAAGATAATATCCCACAATTTTGACGACAAAAAATATGAAACTCAAATACTTTACGAAATTAAAAACATTTTCAATTAAATTTGATAAAAGTCAATTATCTCTGGAGAAAGCAATTGACAGAAACACAAATTAACTATAACAAAATCAGACAGATTTTTTTCTCTTTCTTTTTATTGAATCTCTTTTTATATATATATTTTTTTCAGATATAATACAATGGGTTATTTTTTTTTGTCGTGTATGTGGTTATTTACTGACAACTGCTCTTTTGTTTTGTTTGAGATTGAAATTTACTCTCTGATTGCCAAGTGATCGTGACTCGTTTGTGTCCATACAATAATAATAATAAAAATATAAAAACGGAATGCATTCATTGCTAAACAGCAAGTTTCTGAGAACGATCAACAAGAACAAACAGTGACTTTGCCGTCTGATTAATACAAACTTATAAGTCCTCTCTGTAACCAAGAATGGCAATACTACATTTTATATATATATAATATTATATCAACATATAGCAACATTGTATAAGTTACTACTTTTATGAAAATATATATACTTGATTTTTCAATTGTTAACATATATTATATATAGTTCAATGACTTATTCAACAATCTTTTACTAAATTTCAATCCATTTTTATATATAATATATATATATATATATATATATATATATATATATATATATATATATATATATATATATATATATATATATATATATATATATATATATATATAAGAATGGTATACGTAATATTATATTCTTTATTTTAGTGTGAGTAAAATGAGAGTTATAATACAAATTGTTTCACAGAAAACAAAACAAAAAAGTTTAAGAACTGTTATTTTCTGTATAGTAATAAAACGGTTTTTTTTTTTTAGTAAACCTCAAGCATATTTTTTAGCAAAAAAATTCCTATTTTAAAGCTCAAATTATTCATAATCACTCATCTCTGTTGAGGTTTTCATTTTTTTTTTTTTTTTTTTTTTTAATAAATCTACCTACCTTTATGACGTTTAATCATAAATACCTGTAAAGGTTTTGAACTTATAAGGAACGGTGAAACTTATAGTGATCTCAAATTACAGTATGTTATTATAACGAAAAGAAAAATATCAATCATGTTTATTCTGTTAGCACGATTTCTATTTCCATTTACATACATATTTATTTTATGCAAAAATAAACTATTTGTAGCCTTGCTTGTAAAAAAATAAATAATAATAATAAAAATGAAATTCTTTATATAATTAAATGTAAATTTTAATACATTTTTCTAAATATTATAATTGATGTTTTTTGTTTAATTTAATTACGACGTAATTTAGTTGATTGACTTGGAAAGTATAAGGAAGTATGTTGTAAAATATATTAATTATATTGGAAAATAATAATAATTCTCTTATCTTAAACAGTTATTGAATATTTGAGTTTTTTGAAAAAAGTACTTTATCAGATAACATAAAAATGTGTAAATTACATGAAATTTATGGAAAACGATAATCTTTATTATTTTTTTTATTAAATACCTTTTATATAGAATCTTAAATATATATTATATATATTACACTTACGTTGGAAACTAGTTTAAGGTGGTTTAAAAAGAAAAAAAAAAACAATCTACAAACATCTGTCTAGAGGTGTACAAGTTATGTGTGAGGCAAATTGTTTAGATTGGCAAAGATGTGAAAGAGAAAAGAGGGAGAGAAAAATTTTCATCTTCTTTTGTCTCATTATGTCTTGGAATAATCGTGGTCCATGCACGAGGCGACGGTATACGAAATGTTTTGCAAAGAATATTTTTTGGCCTATCATTAGTCTAGCTTGAGGCATTTGTGTGTAGCTTGATAAATGATGTTTTGAGTTGAAGATCTATATATATATATATATATATATATATATATATATATATATATATATATATATATATATATATATATATATATATATATATATATACTCATGAGTACATTGGCCCACCCTCCCTGCCTGCCTGCCTGCACCTCATTATCAGAGAACTTCCATACAACCTGATCTTAAAACAATAGCACGCCCCTCTCATACTCAAATGTATATTATTTATATACACGATAATTTTCTTCTTATAGAGTATAAGATAATATGTTTATCATCATCGTGTCTCTCTCTCTCTCTCTCGTTTTTGAAGTCAATAATCTTTGAATATAATTTCGATCGTCTTATTATTTAATATCACTTAAGTATTAGTTTCTTTTTACAGTCTACATTATAACGTATTATATGATATGCTATATAAATATTACGACTATAAAGAAAAATATGTTTAATTTTTTATTACATATATATTTTCAAACTTCTTCGTGATGTTATTACATCAAATTTTTCAAACCTTTTTCGTGAAAAATTATTACATTTTTTTTGGTGATTTTAACGCTTTAAAAAAAGATAAGAATTATTTTAAAGAAAATAAATTTTTATCGTGAATGAATAAGAAAAAAAAAAGTGATAAAAACTATTATTTATACATAATACTTATATAATATATAGTTACTCTCACGCAATTTTAGGTATATTTATCTAAAATTTATTCGCATATTTTACAGTGTTAAGTATACCAAGGCTATTGAATATAAATATTGTCCTATTTTTATTATTATTATTATTATTATAATCTTTCTTTTTTTAAAAAAAAAGTTTGTGTAGGTTTATTTAAAAACTTCTTTTTTTTTTAATGCCGTGTATAATCATTTTAATTTTGTAATAATAACAATGTGATGACATATTGATGTATGAATGATTTGAGGTGACCAAAATTTTGACTTATAGAGTGAAAGCTTTATATGTATGATACTTCAGGGTGTAGTTAAATTTAAAGAACAATACTGATGCACCAAAACATTATTGTTGATTCTAATTGTTGATTTTTTGGTTTGTGGGTGTGGCAAAAAGAACCTTGTTCTCTTTTACCTCTTCGTCTTCACGCCAACTCTCGATTAACAACAACATAGGTGTGGTGACAATTAGCTTGACTTCACACCCAACTTCCTTACTTAAATATAAGTGTGAATCAACTCACTGAGAGTGCTCCCAAATTAACTTCTACATATATATTTATTTATACAACTATACATGTTTTACTCTATAAAGTTACTTTGTTGTTATTTGTTCACTTATTTATTTTTTAAGTCCATTTTTTTTTTTTTTTTTTTGCTTGCCATATTGTGTTATCGTGCTACACCAACCCCAATCACAGTCAAGACATTGTCTTATCAACAGGTAAGGACTTTCCAATTAATGGAAAAGCACACACGGGCCGGCCACGGCCTAAGTAGAAGTACACAGCCCGGCATTCACCATGACAGCCTAGAGAAACAGTGGAAACGTCGAGGCAAGCTGCCCGATTTATGACATAAATGAAGGAATAAGTCCAAGTTAAATCTTGCATTGAATATTGAGGTGTAAAAGTAAATTAATTTTAACTTAAATACATAAATAATATGACAAAATAAAATACAATTATTAAAACTCTAAAGCAACATTTTTCTTACACAAGTAAGCATCAACAATAATTTTTTTTAAATAATATGAATGAAATTAATAAAATTAATTAACTTTTTTTAATCGCAAATTATTCTTATCTACAGTATATCACTGTGAATACACAGTTGTGGAGGATAGTAGTTTGAAATTGTTGCTCAATTAACATTTTATGCATTTTCTCTAAACATTCATGTTTATAAAGCCATTTCTTATACATATAGAGAGTACTTTTTAGAAATATACAAAAATTCGATAAAAGATTTACTCTCTGCCAGTGAATGTTTATACTCACTGCAATTTTGATAAATTTGTAAAAAGTAGAGAAGAAAATAAAGGTGGTGGTGTTTTAGTGTTTGTTAATAAGAAATTTGATGCTAAAATTATTGATATAAAATTTATTAATGCGGAGGTTTTAAGTCTAAAGTTGAATAATAATTTAATGCTCTATAATATTTATAGACCTCCAGGTTCTAACAAACTTTTATTCATAAAAGAATTAAAAGATTGTATTTTAAAAAATAATGAAAGTAATTGTGTGATTTTAGGTGATATAAATTTAAATTTGTTAGATCAAAATGATAATATTGTACAAAAATATGAAAATAAAATGGTAAAATATGGTTATCTAAAAATTGTTAATGATGTTACAAGGGAGGAATGTACAATACTAGGAAATTATTCAGCTACTTGTATTGATCATATTTTTGTTAAATTAAATAATTTGTTTGAAATTGATAATAGTTTTATAATTAAAAGTAAAATCACCGATCATTATATGACTGGTTGTATATTGAGTACTAATTTAATTAATAATAATTGTAATGAAAAAGTAAAAATTAAAAATTTAAAAAAATTCAGAAATATGATTTGTAATTATGATTGGAGTATATGTAATAATATTAATTGTCCAAATGAATTATATAATCATATTGTAACAGTTTTTCGAAATATAAGTGATAAATGTGAAAGTGAAAAATTATTAAATAGCAAGAATAGAAGATTAAATAATGTGTGGTGTACTGATGAAATAAAATTTCTTATGAAAGATAGAGACAAATATTTTCAAAAATTTAAAAACTCATTACATATGCCTGAATATAGAATTAGATATAAAAAATTAAGAAACAAAATAAATTTTTTAATAAATAAAGAAAAAAATAATTATTATCATTCTAAATTTGTTGAAATTGCTGGTGATATAAGAAAATCTTGGTGTTTTATTAATCAAATATTAGGGAAAGAAAATCTTAATATTGATAATATTATTATTAAATATATGTCTGATGTAAGTTCTATCAAAGATATTGCTAATAATTTTGTAAATCATTTTGTAAATTCAATTGAAGATGTAAAGATTAATTGTAATTTAATATTAAGTGAAAATTCGCTTAAATTTAATAGTAATTTACAATCAATGTATCTACCAAAATTAAATGAGAAACGAGCAGTTTATATTATTAATTTATTAAGTAAGAAAAAAGGACCAGGTCATGATAATATAGGTGTTCAGGATATTTTATTTGGTGGCGAATCATTAATTCAATATTTAATAAGATTAACAAATATGTGTATTGAAAGCTCAGTATATCCTGATAATCTAAAATTATCATTGATAAGGCCAATTTATAAAGGTGGGGATCATAAACTATATAATAATTTTAGACCAGTTGCTGTATCTGCTTTTGTTGATAAATTTATACAAAAACATATTGAATTATTATTGTCTGATTATTTAGAAGAATTCAATATTATAAATAAAAATCAATATGCCTATCAAAAAAAAAAGGGTACAGCAAAATGTCTATATGATGTTTCCAATTTTATAAATGAAGAATTAGAAAAAGGGCATCATGTTCCTTGTTTATTTGTTGATTATTCCAAAGCATTTGACACTATAGACCATGACTTATTGTTAAAAGATTTAGAAGAAATTGGAATACGAGGACCAACATTAATGTTAATTGCGAATATTATAAAAAATAGACAAGTTGCTGTCAAAATTAAAAATATTGTAAGTGAAATTAAAATAATAAAATGCGGTATAATACAAGGAGGGGTCTTAAGTGCTAAATTCTTTATAATTTATGTTAACAAAATTTTTAATTTACTAAAATATTGTAAAGCAAAAATGTTTGCCGATGATTTACTTATGATAGCGGCTCATAGTAACTTTGAAGTTGCAAATAAAATGTTACAAAATGATTTTGATTCAGTTTTGGAATGGTCGCATGATAGGAAAATATTAATTAATAGGAAAAAAACAAAAGTTATGCACATTTTTAATAAGTATACATATACTATGCAAAATATTCAATTAAGAGCTCATACTAATAAGTGTTTACATAATTTTACTTTAAATTGTAATTGTGAGTTTGTAGAACAAGTAAATAATTATAATTACTTAGGAGCTATTATTGATCAAACATTTGATTGGGATTTGCATATTATGCAACTGTTAAATAAATTGAGATCTGCAATTTTTAAATTAAAAACAGTAAGATCATATGTGAATGAACAGACGATGAGACAATTATATTTTTCTTTTGTACATCCACATATATTATACGGTTTATTGTCTTATGGTTGTACTAAATCAGGTAAATTATGGGAATTGAAAAAAATGCAAATAAGAATATTAAAAATTTTAAAAAAAGGAAATAAGCTAAAAAGTGATCTTGAATATTTTAAGTACTTTAAGATATTGCCAATAGAAGAAATGTTTAAATGTTCTTTTATTTGTGAAAATTATTTTGAAAATTCTCATGGTATACCGAGAACTCATATTTATAGTACCAGAACAGCAGTGACCAATCCTTTATTTGTACCAAAAATTGTAAATAGATTCACTGAAAGGACAAAAAAATTTTTACTTCCTAAATTATGGAATCAAATTCCATCAGAATTAAAAAGTTTTGCAAATAAAAATGAAACGAAATTTAATATGAAAAAATTCTTTCTTGATAATTTATAAAATGTTGAACAATTTTTTGCTGTTTGTATTGATTAATGATGATTAATTTTTGCTTCTTGTATTATAAAAATACTTCTCTTAAATGAAAAAAAAAAAAAAAAAAAAAAAAAAAAAAAAAAAAAAAAAAAAAGTTTTTGTGTAAATACGTACTTTATTTGCTTTTGAAATATATATAATAAAAAATATGTATATGTAGTAATATAATATAATAAGACATGATTGTGTAACAATAAATGAACCAACCGATAAGGCTATGCCTTGGTTGGACTTTGTATATTTGTGTGTTTGAAATAATAAAAAAAAAAAAAAAAAAAAAAAAAAAAAGTGCATACTGTCTATATAATAATTAAATGGGTAGAAAGTAGGCTGTAATGTTTACGGATAACCCATGTATCACTTGTACTAATCATATACTTGCATCGTCACTAGCCTCTTACAAGTTTTAATATTTAGAGAAAATGCACTCATGCTTTGACGCACAATCAGTGCATTTCGTATAGATATTTTTTAAACATTTTGTGCATTGAGAGAAAATATTCATTTTCTGAGTCCACATTTTCGAATCTCACATGGTACTCTAACTCTAACAAATTACAAGGCTGTACTATACATAATATATGTACTGTACTACAGGCTTGTATTATATATTATCACATTTTTTTTCTTGTTTACATTATAAGCTTTAAAATTGATGTGGTTCGTTGTGATAAGTTATAATCTCCATGTAATTAAAAAAAAGTACTAAATAATACAGAATACATTTTTACTGTACGCATGTCACTTATAAGTATTAGTTCTTAAGTATCAAAAATATTTATTTAAGAGTTCACCTAGTTTTTTGTTATTGTTGTTTTATAGTTCCTTAACTATTGGTCATTAGAAGGTTATAATAACAAATTAAATTTTAATTAATATTTAAAATTGAAAGTAAATTCTTATTAATTTAAAATTAAATATTCATTAATGATATTAACAGATTGAATACAGATTTTTATATTATATTTCAATGTTTATATTAAACATTAAAATCTGGACATTCCAACATTGTTTTAAATGTTATTATTAAAATATAACTTTCATTTTATTGTCACACACTATCACTTTATTTCATATGCATATTATATTTTATTATTGCTTCATCAGAGAAACCGAATAAACACTTAACATAACGTAGGACATTTAAAATAGCGACGAGTATAGAGAAATAATGTTTATAACAATAATTGCAAAACAATTAAAATCAACATAAAAAAAATACTATAGTATGTCGCAACTAATAAAATATCAGTATACAGAAAAAATAATAACAATAAACTTAAAAGGCAATTGTTCTTGTTTAAGTATCTTTATAATTTTAAACTTTTTTTTTTAAACTTATAAACATTATTATTGTGTGGTTTACCTTATTTTGCACTTTTGTATTTAAATTGTTTTATGGACATATAAATTACTATTATCTTCTTTTGTTTCGCTTGTTTAAGTGTTTTTCTTTTTAAAATAAAATAAAAAGAAGTTCCGCTTGAGCTATAAAGTAAAGTTTAAACGCCTTATAGAGTATGCAACCCTGCTTACTTACTATGCTTTCGCTATGTTCTTTCTATACTACAATGCGGCGGCGGTAGCAAGTGAGCGAGCGGTACCTGAGAGAGAGACCTGAGTTGATTCAGTCTATGTCAAGCCACGGTGCGCTCAACACCTGATTGTAGTGTTCTCAGTGCGTGTAACTTGTATTATTATAACTCGCGTGTTATAGTGAATTCTCTGTGTTATGTGTATTAATTTAACTACATTAGCTCAAGAGGAATAACATATATTATATAAAATAATTCACGACGAGATATGGCACAGGCCGCAGTTTTGCGTGCCCAAAATAGAGCAAATCATAAGGTAAAGTCAAAAATTAAACTTTCATTATTGTTATTATTATAATTATTTTATTGATTGTCATTGACATTAATATTCATAATACGTATATTATTATATGACATTTAATAAAAATTTTAGTATGTGTTAATAATATATATTTTAGAAAGCTTTGTAATGTTTAGTATATAAATATTGTCCCCTGCGCGTAAAATATTTAATTTCGAAATTATCATGTTAACAAAATTAATAATAATAAAAGAGAAATTAAATATGTAGAAATTAATATACACAAATATTTTTACTATATATTTATTAATTAATTTATAATATAAATAAAATATATATATAATACTAATTAAAATTTAATTGAAACATAAATTAATAAAATACAGTTAGTGATTATATAGTGTCTAAAATTTTTTGATATATTATTATAAAATATATGGAGATTTTAACGGGTGATTGCTCTGGTTAATTTGAAGCTAGCGCGTATTTCCTGATCTGGAAGCTGAAGAGCTGGCGAACTTAATATTGCTTGAGGCATGTTTTTTTTTTTTTTTTTTTTACCAGGAGGTGTGTCGTATATGTACACACACAATGTCCCTCTGTTAATACGAAAGGTGTTTGTTATGTCATATGAAGACCAACTGCCATACCCTATTGCAGACACGCTTGCTTTAGAACAATAAGATTTTTAAGGAAGTAAAAATTACCCAACTGTGTTCATACATATAGAGTGTTTCCGGAACAAAATACATAGTTTTTTCCTTCATTAAAATCTCATACTTTAAAAAAAAAAAAAAAAAAAATACATATTTACATATAAATGAAATATTTCAACATTTGTATGTTAAAGAAAAATGCTTTCTGATATAAAAATTATGATATATACATATATTTTTTATGACAAAGTGACTTTATTAAGAGAGCGAGACGAATGAAAAATTTCAAATTGTCTCTGTTGATGACATATGTGGAAAACAGTTGTCATATATTTCAACCTATTTTTCGCTTCAAGTTTTTATTTTTTACAGATCAATGTAATCTCTATTTTTTTTTTATTTTTTTTTTTTGACTCGTAGAAAGTACAATATTTTAAAATAATTAAATTTATGTACTGTAAAATTGATGCAAAACTTATAGTAAACAATTTTTTTTATATATAGGAAATCATAATCTATTTTTTATATTCATAAATTTTTAATTAATAATTTCCTTATTTTTTTTTTTACCTAATCATTTATGCATTCACCAAATCAAACTTTTTCTAAATTAAATATGCATATTTTTTTATTATTATTATCATTATGAATGCTCATTAAAAAGGATTTTGAGAGACAGGTACTGTACATAAAAGTGAAATAAACTGTAAATTAAAAATCCTCAGACAGTTTTTTTTATTCTATAAGAAAGAAATATTTAAAAACATAAAAACGTGACAGAAATCTAATTATAAAAACATTAATTTTGATGGTAATTTTTGTTTTAAGTTGTTTGTAATATAGCATCTTATATACCGGATGAAGGTAATTTATTTATTATTCTACTTAAATGATCGACATTAATTTACTTTTCATAATTTTAATATTCTACTTAAGTATGTATGCAATATGGTATTTGATATTATTGACCCCTAAAGCAAGTAGTAAAGAGAAACTCACTGACTTTAGTGTAACTGAAATAAAGTATAAGAATATAAAGGACCGTCATGCATATTACTCTGTTTTTTTCTTGTTTTTTTTTTTTTACTACATTACAGTACCAGTTTTACCTGTCAGTATCAAACATATAGACTTTCCTGCCCTAATTTTACGTGGTACTTTTCATTATTTTTTTATCAGTCTTATTTAAATTATCAATAATTTTATAAATAATTAAACTACAAAAATAGAAGAAAAAAACTTTCACAAAATAAAATTTAATTATTTTTGGAAATGTTAATAATGTAAGATATATATAGAGTACTCTAGAAGGGGGGAGTATACGCGCACCCTTTGTTGGGGTTTTTTGATCACGAAAAATCGCGTAAGTAATGGGAAAAATCACGATTTTGAAACATCATAACTATTGAACAAAGGAAGTTACAGCATTGAAATTTTCACAGAACAAACTTCATTTTATGGCGATTTTATGTTTAAAATTTCAAAACTCCCAGTGTGTTATAAATTTAATTTATTTTAGCTTTAAAAATATCATATTTTGAAAATCAATACTCGACGCTCATTGGCTAATGCGCTCCAACAATGAAAAATAAAAAATAAACAAACTCAACGCTCTTGTGCTTGCTGTCTACAATGTTTATATAAACACGCAAATATATTAAAAATATATTATATAATATACAAATTAATCGCTACTTTTTATTTCTATAATTATTGTCATAGTTACAAATCTAAGTAAAAAAAAAATTAAAAATGCCTAAATTTTATATGTGCCTAATTTTTTACATTACGTTTTTAGTAACTCGCCAAGTCTATTAAAAATGCATAGTGACAACCTCTTAATTTAATTTATATACTTTAATTTTTTGCTACTTTTAGATTAAGTTTTTAGCTAAATTAATCTAAATTGCACTTTTGTATTATAATCGTAGTTTATTCATGCGTAATGTACTTATTGTGAATTGAGAATATGTTAATATATAAATTGAATATACACTACTAATTATTTTATGTAAATTAAAAATAAATTAATACAGGAATAGAATGACATTTACCCCAAAGTAGTAACATTTACTAAAAAAAAAAGTACAGGTGATAGCAGGATAGGTGAAGCAAAAAGCAGGAGTTCTCTGATTTAGCACAGAGCTAATTAAACCACTTACCAATGAGTATAATTTTAATATAAACAATAAAGATAATTAAATTTTTATAACTTTCACCCTTATTAGATTAGGGGTCCCGGAAATTTATAAACTTCAGATGTTATAAATACATTACATTACCCTGAAATTTTTGCCGTTCTTACACTCTATATATCAAAGATCAAAGGTAAAGAAAAAAAAAAAAGAAAAAGAAAGAAAAAAAAAAAAAAAACGCATTGGACGTACTTTATCAGTTTTGTCTTTTATTGTGGAAGTTTTCCGTGTCTTAATCAAATATAATGACTAATATATACCCACAAGACATTTATTTATTTACGTTTCAATTTTTTTTATTAAATTATTAATATAGAGCCATTTTTTTAGAGCCGAATTTAGAGCCATATTCGACCGTCCATACTTTGGAAAAGTACTAGAGCTCGGAATAGACCGTGACCCCGCGCGTGGTCCAAAAGTAGCGTTCAATATAAAACTTTGAATATCTCCTTGAGTTTGAGCGCTATTTAGATGCGCTATTTTACCTCTAGATAAGCAAGATGTTTAACCTTTTTGTCATACTCATGCGATTTTCAACCCTTAGGTTTTTTTACCCTTCAAGGGGTAAAGACCAAAAACACGATTTTCAATATTATTACTTTTGTTATATATAATGCTTTATTATATATATATATATATATATATATATATATATATATATATATATATATATATTTATAGTGCTAGATAAATATTTTCAAATATTTATATATTATACTTTGATATATTATATTATATATATATATATATATATATATATATATATTGTGAATTTCATTTCTGTGGTGTCTGAAATTCATGTAGTACCTCCTATTAAAACAATACGAAAAGAAATCTTTAAAAACCATTCCAATGGAAAATAGGGCGTAAAAATGATAAGAAAAAGAAGAAGAAGAAAACAAAAAAAAGAAAAAAAAAGTAAATAACACGGAAAAGCAAACCTTACCCAAAATAAATATTTGGTGCTGAAATCTTATTGCCAGGAGCTTTCTCATAGGGCACATTGCGTTTTAGCTCTATCTGACCCCCTGGAGGGTGTTTGGGGTGGGGTTTTCCACCCTATTATGATTCTAAAAGCTTAAGTAAAAGTATTCGTGTCAGATATCGCTCTAGGCAAAATCGACCCTGCTGACCTTGAATCCGTTGTCAGATTTTTGGTAGATGCCACTCCTAAGGTGATAGGGGTGGGGTTTTATTCTCAAAACCGGGAAATTTTTGGAAAATAAAGCAACATTGAATTGTAATAAAATGCAATATTTTCGTTAATCTAATTACATATTCCAGTACCTCTGGTATGTTTTTAACATGAATCCTATGCATTTCCAGTTTAAATCACTTTAAAGACGGTTGCAGGGTGCATTTTTCACCTTAATTTTATTATTATTTTTTTAATTAAATGATTGGGTTACTTTACTTAAGAATGATATCTCACCAATCACCTAATTTAGAAAAAAAGGGTAAAAACAACAACCCCAGCTACCCTCTTTAAAGTGATTTAAACTGGAAATGCATAGGATTCATGTTAAAACCATACCAGAGGTACTGGAATATGCAATACTAGATTAACGAAAATATTGCATTTTATTACAATTCAATGTTGCTTTATTTTCCAAAAATTTCCCTCTTTTAAGGATAAAAACCCACCCCTATCGCCTTAGGGGTGGCATCTACCAAAAATCTGACAACGGATTCGAGCTCAGCAGGGTCGATTTTGCGTAGAGCGATATCTGACACGAATACTTTTACTTAAGCTTTTAGAATCATAATAGGGTGGAAAACCCCACCCCAAACACCCTCCAGGGGGTCAGATAGAGCTAAAACGCAATGTGCCCTATGAGAAAGCTCCTGGCAATAAGATTTCAGCACCAAATATTTATTTTGGGTAAACTTTGCTTTTCCGTGTTATTTACTTTTTTTTCTTCTTCTTCTTCTTCTTTTTCTTATCATTTTTACGCCTTATTTTCTATTGGAATGGTTTTTAAAGATTTATTTTCGTATTGTTTTAATAGGAGGTACTATACATGACTTTCAGACACCACAGAAATGATATTCACAAAATAAATAAATAAATAAATAAATAAAAAATAAAAGCATATAGCAAAGGTTATAATATTGAAAATCGTGTTTTTGGTCTTTTCCCCTTGAAGGGTAAAAAAACCTAAGGGTTGAAAATCGCATAGGCATGACAAAAAGGTTAAACATCTTGCTTATCTAGAGGTGAAAGTTTCATCTAAGTAGCGCTCAAACTCGAGATATTCAAAGTTTTATATTGAACGCTACTTTTGGACTACGCGCGGGGTCACGGTCTATTCCGAGCTCTAAAGTATAGTACTTTTTCAAAGTATGGACGGTGGAATATGGCTCTAAATATTTTAAGATGTATTTCAAAAGATAATTACTAATTAGGTAAAAAGTTTATTTTGCAAACATTCTACATCTCTCTGCAAACCCCAGTCTTCACTTCAGTGGTATAAAGATCATATTGGGAGAAACCGCATTTATTAATCATCTTATTTTGCCATGAAAATAGGGCGTAATTACATCATTCTATGCAATAAATGAAGAAAAAAAAAAAAAAAAAAAAAAAAAAGGAAATACGAATGATGAAAAGTTATTGTAAATAAAAAATAAACATTAATTAAGTGCGGAGAAATAAGTAAAAACACGTGCAACTTATTAATTTTTGGTCTATGTTTCGCGATCGAGCGTAGTTTCAAAAATCGACACCGCTGGTATAGAGATAAAAGATTAAATCTAAACTTTTATGCTAATTATTTTTATGAAAAAGAAAAGCGAAAATTTCATTACTCTAGCTGGACTAGGGAAAAGATTAAAAAAACGAGATGTTTCGTGTATATTATACCTATTATATTTACGTAAAATCGATATACTATACTGATGATGTTTTTAATATCGATAAACAACCTAATTCCATATACTTATAAAGAAAACGTAATTTAATATCGCTTAAATCAAATTTATGAACATTTATAGTAAATATAGTAAAAATAAAACGATTTAAAAAAACTACTTGCCATTGTTATCACGATAATAGCTTCGTAAAAAATACAGCGTTTTCAAAAAAGCGTTCAAAATTGAACACTAAATAACGGTATTTGCAAATTATTGCGACTTTTGAATTTATGTTATTTTTTTCGCCAAATAATAAAGTTTCATCTGTGAAAATTTCATAACTTGACAACGTTTGGGTACAATTTTATGAGTCTTCAAAATATCATTTTTTCCCATTACTTACGGTCATTTTCAGAACCAAAAAACCCCCATTTAAATAACATTGACTGACAACAATGAAAATTTTGGGCACGTCAGCCAATCATATTTGAATATTCTCGATTTCAACAACCAATAAAATGGCTTTAAAAATTCTGCTGGATCGCGTATACTCCCCCCTTCTAGAGTACTCTAGATATATACATGATAGCAAATTTTAATTTTAAAATTTTCCTTTTTTAAAAAATTTCGCTTTGTCTGCGTTATATATTATAGATAGAATCCTGTTGAAGAGTGTTTATAAATGAAATTGTCAACGATGTCTTAACTGTTGAATGTAGGCCAAATTTATTATGGAGACATTCCAAAAATATTTTTGAAATAGGATTAAAAAAAAAAGAAAAAAAAAAGATATATTAAAAGACATTAAAAAAGACTTTATGTATATTTTTTATTATTAGATTATATACTTGAAAATATTATAAGTATTAGATATTTATATATATAATAAAAAATTACTTTTAATGTTCCTTATATGTGAGTATGCATGTTTATATCACATTAAAATAAAGTATGTAACATAATTATTATTCCTGTTTTAACAACTTTAATATGTATTCTAAATATCTATAATATTTCAAAATGTACTTTTAACAAGTACCGCGCCGCGTTAATGCTCAGAAAAAAAAAGAAGAGGAATTTAAAGGTTAGGCTGTCAAGAAAAAAAATCATGTTTTTTTTTCTATTGTACAAGAGCTTTATGTGTAATAATATATTAAAAAGAAAAACGTTTTCTGATGCTTTTTTGTTCGATAGAAGTCACCAACATAAAAAAAAAATGAGGGCATAGTGGAAGATCGTTGCGGTATTAAGGTTTTCATGTCAATTTGATATCATGAAGCACGCGGGTATATTTTTTGTCATCGTCAGTCAGGTTGTTTGTCTGGGCGCACCCTGATGATTACAAACACACCACGTGGTCGAGTAAGTCGCGGTCACCTTGCTTCAAGTAAACATCTCTTTCTCTCATCATTAACTTTAATTTTACTCACGCTTCTTCATGCCTCATAAAAATAATAGTACAACAAATTTTTTAACCATAAATCTCCCAATTATTTGCACTTAAAAAAAAAGGAAAGTTTTTGTTGATGTTTAAAAAAAAAAAAAAAAAAAAAAAAAATGACATCATGACAAATGATTTGTTAAATTTTTTGAGTAAATAATTAGTGTTTCTAATTAACTTTTGTTGTTTTTGTATAGAAATTTAAAACACAAGGATAAAAAAAAATATAGATGCGTATATAAGAATCGTTTCAGTTAAAATTTAGTTAGAGAAAATGTTTTAATGAATGATTAAAAAAACTGATCTGTTCTAAGAAATTTAGTTTATAATATTTTGTATTAAAAAATGGAAAGCAATGATCAGAATATTTTTCTTTCCTCATTGGAACATATTGTAGTACGCATTTTTCCATATTTCTAATTAATTTAACAGTATACCTGCATAAACAATTAATATCTGGCAAGATACAATAATTACACATTACTTCCTAAAAAAAATACTTTTTTTTTTTTTTTTTGCTAAAATGCAGGCACTCATACGTAACCTATCAAATTATTTAATTTATTTGATATAATATATTGAAAAAGGAACTTTCACATGTATGTTACACAAATAGTTATTAAATAAGTTAATGAAATTTCCTGACATTTAAAATTGAATGTAAAAAGTATACGGAAAACTTATTCAGCATTATTGTGTAATCTATATATTTATACTGCATTTATATAATTTTTACATACGAGAATTTATTACATGTAATATTTTGCTATCGATTGTAGATACTTATATTTAATCGAAAGGAGTACTGCATAAGAAACGTATAACCAAAAGTCATTGGATTTCAGTCGTTTTAATGTATATATTTAAAATTAACATTTTATATACAAGAATATTTTATGGATTGTTATTTATTTATTTTTTCAACAGCACAACAAGTTTTTCATTTATTTATTTTCTTCTCTAAACTGGATCTAATCTAATTTTTCAGCAAAAGTGTAACAGGTGCAAAATAAAATATAATTAAAAATCAATAAAAGCAGGATATTGCTTAGATCATTTCTCAGAACTGCAGTTGAAGGTCTTCAATTTTATGCTTGTACTTTTATTGATTATTTCTATAAGAAAAGAAAATACAATAGAATAACAAAAATGTAAAGTTAAATAACAGCATAAGTATATAAATATTAATTTCTTCATATCTGAAGTGTAAATTAAAATTATTATGCTACTGATTTTATTGCTTCCTTGAAAGTATATAGAGTGAATTACTATAATATTAATATTTTTATACTTAATTTGTTTATGCTTTCCCTTTTTTTTTTTTTTTTTTTTTTTTTTTTTTTCTTCAATCAAATCAAATAATTTCTCTTTTTTGTTTATTTTTATGAAATCATAAAATAAAAATCATGATAATATTAACATAATATTTAAATTATATCAATAGTTCAATGAAGTATCTTAATTTAACACAAAAGACATTATATCTAGATAAATCTCAATTATAAATCCTTATACCTGCTGTGAGAATAAATCGATTTAATTGATTGATTTTCTTCATATTAATTTTGTGTATATAATACGCATGGTATATCAAGCATCAACGCATAACGAACATTGACTACTGGTAAAAAGAATAAAATGAAATGAAAATTAAATTGAAAATGTGTGTAGGTTGACGAAGCGAGTTATGACAGATGCATTTTTTTTCCTTCTTCTTCTTCTGTATATATTTACCCAAGGTCTTGTTATGTCTGCGATGTTTGGTGCCCACGCGTGCACCAACATGCAATGTAGATGACCGTTGTTGATAGTGACCTGACTGCACTAGCTCACATGACCTGGCAGATACAGAAACAACGCCTCTATGTATACAGGGGAAAAAAAAAGTAAACTCAGAGAAAATATATTACATAATGTTTATATGTTCACGTTATCTCCTACGCATTTCCATTATTAAAATGATAACTCTAATTAAGAATAAGATTTTAACTAAAGATTAACTTATATAATATAAAATTTTATGTTATATTCATATATATATATATATATATATATATATATATATATATATATATATATAATATATATATATATATATATTATATATATATATATATATATATATATATATATATATATATATATATATATATATATATATATATATATATATATATATATTAAAATAAAGATCTAAAATAAGAAAAAAAAAGATTTATTATACGTTGTCAATTTTGATAATATCTTGTCATGAAAAATAATTGTATATTATAAAAAAAAACGTGTATTTTTTTTCTTTTCAAATCTTAAATAAATGCATTTTTACAATGACAGTTACAAATAATGTTTTAAAATTAATATTTATCCTCATGAATATGACATAGAAAACTGTATTTGAAAAAAATAAAATACAACTGTTTATATATTGATCGAAATAATTGCAGTTTTATAAATTTATGAAGTAATTCACACATACAAAAAAAAAAAAAAAAAAATCCGTTTTATTTCGTGTTTATAATTTTAAATTGAACTGTAAAAAATTAATAATTTTATAAGTATTAAATATCATGACAATTATTAATTACAAAAAGTATTTTAAAAATACTTAACGTATATAATAGAAAAACCGTTGTGTCCGTTTGAAAAAAAAAAAAAAAAAAAAAAAAGTTAAATTTAAATCTACCTACGAATACGTGACAAATGCACCTCGCCCACCCAACAACATAACAAATTTTTATAAATATTTTTTTTGTCTTTCAACTTCTCTTATTATATGTTATAATACCACCTACATAATAATAAAGTTAGGTAATAATTTAATGTATAAAGAGAGAAGTAAAGTGTAGGTGACCATTGAACTCTCACTATAGTCTTGACAATTGTCGTTGGAGAACCTACGCCCTTTATGTCTGCACTAGTACATACAAGGTCAAATTACATTGTATTTATATAATGAAAGATGATGTCTGAATGGTGGTCTCCTGTAAAATATAAATAATACTACCTACATCTTCACCATACGCCAATATGGTATTAATATTGAGTCACGCATCATGACCTGCCCTCTTGTTTCTCCACGGGTCACAAAAACTTACACTAATTCACTGGTGCGTTACATTAATAAAGAAAGAAAGAAAAAAAATTACAGGTGTTATAGTCTTATATTTTAAACCGTCTTCTCATTGTAATATAATAAAGAAAAAAAAATATTCACGCCAAGATTGAGATTAATTTTTTTTCACTGTTGTATTCATTGAACCTGAAAGTGTTAAAGGTTATTTTTATTAAGTTTTAAATGTTTTATGATAATAATAATGAAGATTTAACTTTCTTTTTGTATATAAAGTAAGTGCTTAAATTTTTTTTTACAATTACTCAAAAAATTTATATATCTTGAAAAATTTTCATGCATAATAATTTTGTCATTAAAGTTTTTTTAAATATAATTAAAACCTTTTTTTTTTTGTCTCTGTGTCATTTGCATGTATTAAAATCTTTATAGTGTATGAAATTTTAACGCGTGTGGAATTTAACGCATCGTTGCTTTAGATTGCGTGTATTTTATATATATGTGTGCGCAGTAAACGTAAAGAATTTTTAAAGAATAAAAAATGATCCAATGTCTGTATGTGTGTATAAAATTAAGTTTGGTATTAAAATGCATGTAAGTTTCTGCATGAAAAACAACACGTAATAATATCATAGACATCGGTAACAGGAAATAAGAATGGTACACCTACTTACAAATTTTTTACACACATACTATATTTTTATTAACGAGCATCTATTTAATTTTCTATATAGGGTCTCAACAGGAAAAAGAATTTCATTAACTCTTTTTGTTGTTTAATTATTATTATATAACCCTTAGGTTAGAATTATTGTATATTCTTTTTTTTTTTTTCGTATAAAAATATAATAAGGTCTTTCATAAAAAAAAATATTCCTATGTAATGGAAATGAATAGTAATAAGGAAATTTGAACAGGAAAGATAAAAAAAATTTAGTACACTTGAGAGAAATTAATATAATTCTTGTAAAAAAAAAATAATAAAAAACAATTTTATTATTTTTTATATATATATAAAAAAATAACTATGTTTGTTGTAAATTCACGAGTTTCATGGTTGATTTTTGTGTTCACGGGTGTCAGTCAGGAAGTAACAACAGAGATGAGGTGAATTTTCTTCGCTTCAACACGCTTTTCATCAGACCCACCATGACGCCTCTGCTTCGATCATTTCTCTCGCGACAAAAATCAATCACGTGACCAGAAATGAAGAAGACACGAGATCAAACTTATAGAGTTCAAAACATTAAAAAATATATATATATAATACTTTGACAATATTACCAAAATAAGACTAGAGAATTGCATGATTTAAAATCTCCATTAAATACAAAGCACTTCATAAGATAATTAAAATGAACGCTGTAAGTGTTTGTGTATACTTGTTAATATAAACAAATAATCAATTTAAAAAATACATTTTCAAATTATAATTTAATCATCTATAAAACTTCAAAATATATATTTAATAAAAATTAAGTAATAAATTTTAATAAAAAAAAACTATATATTTATATGATAAAAAAATACATTTTGTTTTTTAAAGTTCATTCAGGCATAAAAAAGTAACTAAATCCTGTTAAAAATAGCTGTATCTTTATTTTTTTATAAGTTAATTGAGGTGTTTTTTAACAAGAAATAATATTTTATATAAAGAAGATCAAGCCTAGAACTATCAGATTAAAAAGTTTGTTTTATAGTTTTTTTTTACTAGCTTTTCGTTATTATATAATATATAAAAAAATATTATAATTTTATTTAATTTTCATATACATAAAATTCCGTTATAATAATAAATATTTATAATGTTTATATTCATTGATATACTATACTTTATAATAAATATTTTTTCTTAGAATATAATTTATTTAAAAAATATGTATGTACGTCGGAAATCATAGGGTTTACTCAAAAATAAATCTACAGGCAGATGGTATAGAGTTTCTTTATAGGTGTGAAGTTGAATGAAAATAATTGATCATTAAATTTTTAGTTTGTTGTGTGACTATATCTGGTTTTCACGTAAGAGAAAGAGTAGAGAGAGAAAGAGAGAGAGAGAGAGAGAGAGAGAGCAATTATCAGGATAAAAAAATATTTATATCTAACGGAACATCATGTTGCGTATTTTTTTATGATATGATTTCGAGTGACGTAAAAAGATGACCATCTTTTATTATAAAGAAATAATAAATATTATATTATTATAATTCATCATATGAAAATTTTTAAAAGTTTGCTTTTATCACTTACCGTTATAAAAACTTACATAAAAAAAAGCACCTAATATATAATATTATGTAAACATAACTGGATAACGTTGACAATATTATACGATTTTTTTTTTTATATTATCATTTATCAACCTGTGCACTTTTTGTAAAAAATAGAACTTAAACATGTATTTTTTACAAGTCATAATGTTAACATAAGGATAATAATTATTGTCGTTTATTGTAACTGTTATATCATTTTTTTTAAAGTACTACCTGTCAAGAATGAGTATAGGAATTTTTTAATGTTACATAGAAAAATAAATCATAACATAACAAAAAAAAAAAAAAAAAAAGCGTTTGTTTGTTTTTCAATTAAATAAAAAAAGTTAATAATGAAAAACAAAAATGCATGTGATTGAATTGCTCTAATTATTTACTGAAGCATTTTATTTACGATGTGCAATTGCAAAATATTATAAAAATTTACAGTAACTCATAAGACTGTTACAATGACATACAGTATAGAAAAATAATCATTATTCAATATACTGTAGTGTAATTTAAAAATCTTCACTTATATATAAAAAAATTACACAATTATATTTGCAATTTATGTCGAGATTTTTAGTATTTCAATTTACTTTTTTTATTATTTTTTTTTTAGTGTCAGGGATATATATATATTTTTTATGTTCTTAATTTGTAGAGTCTTCATCATCATAATAATAATTATGTAAACCTTTTTGTTATCTTATTTTTATACAATTTTATATTGTTACGTCATGATAAAAATTTTGCAATAATTTTCACAGAAAAATGTTAATATTGTACTTAAAAACAATAGATGCGTTCACTCAACTCTTCTCCCTTTTTATTATATGTTTCTATATGTATATTATATAAAACCTATTATAATATTTTTTTTATTATTCATTTCTATGAAGAATTGATTGTGGGGAAAGTGTTTTTTTGAAATGAAAATAAAAGTTTTTTTCCTGCTATTATTTCTTTTTTTGGCTCGCTTCATCGGAGAAAGTCACTAAAGGAATTATTCACAGTTTTCATCCATAAAAGTAAAAAAAAAATATATATAGAATACAGTATGTATATTTGCAATGCACGTTCTGCTATTTTATTTCATTTAATGTAAAAGAACAATGAGAAAATTTTAAAACTGTATAATATTTCAATACTATACTTACGTATACAAAAAGTACCTCATATTTTTAATTCTATGTGAAATATCATTTTTAATAATAAAAATTTCTTTTTTTTTATATTTATAAAAATTTATAATTAATTTAATATGTAATATATAGAAAGTGAGACTTATTTTTTTATGTTTAATAAATATGGAATATTTTATGACTAAAAATATATTACGTGAAGAAGATGCTGCTTTCTACTTGAGCGATTAGTTGCAATTTTTATTGCATGTGACTTCATGATCAGAAATTTTATATCTTTTAATAATATTTGCCTTAAGGGAGAAGTGTATTTAGATTTGTATTTTTACTATACATAAATAAAAAAAAATAATAATAATAAATTTAGTAGCTGCAAAGTTTGTATGTCTGGAACTCAAATTTTGATTTAATTTTTTTTTGTTATTTGAAGTTTGATGGTAACAACAACATATGAAATGAATTTTAGAACCATGGCCTTTATATAAGAACGAACAAATTATTAAAATTTACATGGAGCCTTATGAAAGTGAAACTTTTGTTATGTAAAGTTTTGCATACGTTGACCCCCTAAAATTTTGAAATCATTGAAGTAATTGGATAATAGGATTATCATTATAAGTTATTTATTATTATATGGTATCACTGTGTAAGAAAAAAAAAAAAAAAAAAAAAAAAAAAAAAAGGACAAATCATGGCAGTATCGGCATTATAGTACTTTCCGCCTTAAGGTTATGTAACTTTTATTTAACTTTTGTGAAAGGTAAAGATCTTAATATAAATATATATATTTTTTTTATCTAAAATGGATGTGACAAACAGTGAGAAGATCGTAAAAAAAAATATATGTACATTACAAAATTTTTAAGGAAGTGAATAATTATTTACATAAAAGTACAATAAAAAATATACTATTGTTTATATCAAAATTTTCTCACTATTTTATTTCTATTATACAACCAGAAAGAAAATTTATATTTATTATGATGTTTATACTATTTCTTTTTGTCTGGGTATTTTTAATTACACTCAAATTTTATAATTAAATATTATCAAATTTGTGTTTATTACTATTATTGTGGTAGTAATTTTTGGTTTCCGTATATATTTAAGTTGAAGGTTATTTCACAAAAAAAATTAACCAATGCCAATACAAAAAAATAAAATTAATTTTTTTATAATGGTTTATGAGGAACTCCTTTTATAATGCTATGCTACACATAAACAAAACAATTTTTTGTGATTTTTTTTTTTTTACTTTTCTTTTTGTTAAACAATTTTTTTTTGTCATGTAGACAACATAAGATTAATGGAAGTTCAATATTTTTTATTTCCATCGAAAGAGAAATTTCATATTAAAATATTTTTAAATAAGATTAAATTACAGAAGATTATGCTTTTCAAATTGACTTCTATAGAGCAAAGTCAATTTAACTATACACAAAATATCATTAGATTTAATTAGTTTTATGATTATCTGTCTGCTTTTTTTAATACTATTTTAATTTAAATAACTAATTACATTGTATACAACAACAAAAAAACATATAGCTTTATTTTAATCATCTATTTGGAATTTGATAGCAATTTTTACCATTGTATAATGTTTATATACTTTATTCTATATTATGCGAAGGTAATATAAATGCATTTTTCAGTTTGCTAAATTAAAATATTTGGCACTATGTCGTAATGTAATAAAATTTTATATTATATAAATATTTGATTTTCAGTAGTAATAGTAAATACAAGAATATCTTCCTCGATCTTTATTCATGATTCATGGGTCTTCTTACTTCTTCAGGACTTCCTTATTGCAATAAAAAAAAAATACCCAGTGGCTTACGTGCATCCCCACCCCCTACATATATATATATATATATATATATATATATATATATATATATATATATATATATATATATATATATATATATATATATATATATATGAATAATGGAATTCATTTTCTCTCAGGCGAATTTAAATATAATAAAGTAGCCACAAACATAATCCCCCGTTACATTTTTCCTTCCGAACATTTTTCTTTTCTCTCGCATCATGATTCTTCTTTTATATATATATATATATATATATATATATATATATATTATATATATGTGTGTGTATATAAACTCATTAATATGTTAATTAATCTAATTAAAATCAATATATAATAAATATAATAATAATCCGTTAGATGCTCTTATATTTCGATGCTATTTTCATACATATACTGTACATATATATATAAAAAATGATAATCATATAAATTGTATTCAAATTAACTAACAGATGTTATAATATAATACGTCACTTTGATGATATTTCTTTAAGTTATTTCAAGGTCACGGATACACACAGGAGTCTAGGTCATGATGAGAATGATGATAGTAAAGCTTCTGGACCCCAATGAGAGATGATGCTTATAAATAAAGTGTGAGAAAATATATAAGCCAGACTTGAAAAACAACTTGAGTAATAATAATAATATTACTAATGTTATTATACCACCATGATGTGAATAAAGGAAAATTAAATTTATTCATACAAAATATCTTTTAACATTCTTGTCACTAAAGGAAAGTATGTGGTCAAGATATAATGTGCTCTGGTTTATATTTTATTCAATTTAATTTTTATTTACACAAAAGGAAAAAAACAAACTAAAACTATAAAGTGTATTACTTTTACGTGTAAAGTTATAGAAATTGGTATTTTATACGATTTTCATATATATATATATATATATATATATATATATATATATATATATATATATATATATATATATATATATATATATATATATATATATTATTTTAATATACGTGAAATGAATTGTGTATACTTTTTTTTTACGTAAGAACTTAAATATTAACGTACTAAAATATCAATGTACGTATCTGAATTAGTAAAAACTAAATAAACATCTTTATTATTAAATAATGCAAGTGTATGACATTTTTATTTAAAAATAAAATGTTACATTAAAATTGATTGAGTTATATTGGTATATTATTATTACACTCATATTATGAACACCAATAAATAATTAAATATTAGGTATTACAAAATTATTATAAAAAATTATTACCAACAATATAAGTTATGCATGTGATAAATACAATATAATTTATTTAATATTTCATAACTTAACAATGTAAAAAAAAATGTATAATGCTTACTGTAAATGTAATTATGATAAAAAAATATTAACTTTTCATAATCATAGAATGTATTTTTATATATATTTCTTAATTTACTTTATATACAATTTTATTTCCTTTTTAATTCAAGTAAAAGAAATAAACTTTAAAAGTTATTTACAAATTGCTTTGCTGTTATAAAAATATATTTGCAAAAAAAAAAAAAAAAAAAAAAAAAAAAGTACGGTTACTTAAGAAGAAAGAAAAGCTATTTATTAATTATATTTAAATTGTATGCAATGAAGCATTTGGGAATGACTATCATACAATAAATTGAACATATTTTTTTCTATATCTTTTGATTTGGGTGCAGAAGAAAACACCACCGTCGTATATTTAGGTCTTAACTTTATGAAGACGAGAACTTGTCATGAACAGTTAACTTCTTTTTAAAAAAGAAAAATCTTTTTGTTATTAAATGTTATAAGATTTCATTAATTATACTTCTATAAGATTTTTTTTCAAAGCATACTATTAAATAATACTCTATAGTTTTTTTTCTTTTATGATGATGTACGAACTAATAAGAAATTATGTTGAGTCATTATGACGATATGAACCCGGTTCTTAATAATATTAATACACAAAGTCAAATTAAATATTACAAACAATTGATTCTTTATACACAATTGGCAAAGATGAGAGAAGAAAGAGAGAGAGAGAGAGAGAGAAAATATTTGTAAATGTTAACATTGACACATATATGAGATATATACCGTAAACATCGTATATAATAACATTAATTAGGATAAATAATATGATCATAATACTGATATCTTTAATTAAGAGATGCAGAAAAAGTAATTAATGAAGTTACACTAAAGGAGCTGATGCGATGCATTAACTGCTCTCATACGCTTGTTTTAATTATAATTTAGCTCCATACCATGTATGTTAAATATAATATGCAAAATATTATCTCACTTCTAAATAAAGAAAACAAATATAGTTCTAAAAATACATTGACGTCATAGTGAAAAATAAACATATTTTTCAGAAGAAATATTACCATAATTTTCTATTCTACCTTTACCAGTATTGTTATAATATGTATAATACGTACATCTTTATTCTATTACTTTACGCAAACAGTATTAAAATTTACAGTTTGATAATATTTTTATAAGACAATATAATAATGATTGTAATTAATGTGTACAGATGTGAAAATCATTATAGACCAATAGAAATGCCATAATATATATATTTAAGATTTGCAATCGTTGAAGTCTCCAAGTACATACATGCATACATACATGGTGTGTGTATGCGTAATACTGTTAATATTATATATAATTCTAGTATCTCAAACAAGAGAATAGTAATAATGAAATAATAATAATGCTGTGTGCAAAGAGTACTATTAGAGGTGTAGAAAATGTAATACGATATCCCTCTATATTATATAAAAACTTCAATCCGCTACCTTGAAATACAATAGTATAAATGTATACAATATACAGTATAGGAAGTCTTATATTTATAAAATAATAATAATATATATATAATATTAAAGTTTTTATGGTATTATTATTTCTATTACAGAAATTGAGAAGAAATAAGAAACTGTAATTTTGAACGTGATACCATGATAAAAAAAAAATTATTATAAAATTTTATAAATATATCATAGTCTTCACATTTTTTGGTTGCGGTTTATGTTGATGATGTAAAATATCGTGTTCACTCTATGAGAATGAACATATATATATATATTTTTTTTATGTTGAAAATGTGGTTTTTGAAGGCGTCATTTGCTATATACAAAACATCATAAGCCTAATAATATGCGGAATATCAATATCAAACTTTTTACACCAAATGTGTATTTTTTTCAAACTTTCCATTCATAATTGTACACAATTTATATACTATAATCAATTTCAAAGAAAAAAAAAACACATTGAAGATGTAATTTTTTTTTCTTTATGTCAAAAAATATAATTTATCTTCTTTCCAACAGAAGTTTTTTATTTTAATTTGTATAAAAATTGATATAATTATGATCTCTTGACATGTTGGAAAATAAATTGAGTACATTGAACCGTTTTTTTTTATGTTCTCAGTAATAAAAATATATGAATTCTTTGTCTTTTTTTTTATACATTAAGATTTAATTCTTTTTATCCCTTATTCAAACATATTATGATTCACTTTATTTATCATGGAATGTTCTACGATGCATAAATCGTTTAGTTGTTGGAAGTCAAAGCTTATTTATAATATGAAGTGAAGTTAAAATTTATACTTAAGAATAAAGGTTACATTATTCATTTTATACATCATTTATCAATAAAATACTTGGCAATAATTGTATATTTAATCTATTAACATATAGCTAAAGATGCGATTAAATAACATCATCTTTTTCTTCATTAATTTAATGCAAAATTCATTGTACGTATTTACATGACGTAGAAACTCTCTTGTTTTCAAATATACAGTAATATATATATATATATATATAGATATAATATATAATGTGATAATTATGAATATATACAATATTTTCGTGCTTGTTGAATTATAATTAAAACAAAAACCTGTTTTCTTATGTTAATAATTTCCTGGAGTATTTTTAAACTATTTTCATACATAATAATTGTAATATACATTAAAAATTAAGCTAAATATTGTATAGTTTTGTATATAAGGTTATTCTCCTCTTTTTTTTTGTGTGTGAAATAAAAATAATAATAATAATAAAAAAAAAAAAAAAAAAAAACTTGATGCAAAGAAAAAAATTGCGTAAAATAGTATAACAATATGATACACTTAAGTTTCACGTATACCATGTAATTTTTTCCCCCTTTGTGATTATATTGCGTAAAAATATTATAAAAAGATAGGCGGATTTCTTGAAAGATGAGAAAACATGTGAATATAAAAATGTATTTTTTTTCCTTTTTCTTGTCATAAACACTTACAAGAGTTACATTAAAATATAAAGTTATATTACTTTCATAATATTTGAGAACTAAAAAGTTTTTTCAAGCATCAAAAAATTATATCATTTTTCTTTTCTTAAATTATTATCTTATATAACAGGAAATATAAATAATTACAAAGATAGATATAAAAAAATAAATTAATAAATGAATCACATGTTAAAGATTTGAAACACATGCACTAATTGTATTTTCTTGATGTAATAATGGTGCTTGTTTCTTTTTTCTACTTGTGATTTCCTGCGAACGTTACGTTGTATAATGTACTAATGTAATAGACAAGAACAAAGCTGGAAGGCACGGAGCGAGACAAGGCGCCGTTATTGTACCATGTATGTATTGTATATCTTTCTATATAGATGTGTACCAAACATATAATATGTATACATATCTATATCTGATATGCTGATATACAACTTTATCTCGCAATCAAGATATAAAGTATATCACAATAAAACGTCTAGAATATCATTCAGTCATAAATTCTATACTTAAGAGTATCGATGAATTATGCATTTATATTTCTTAAAATTACGTATTATTAGCAAACAAAATTGTAAAAAAAATAACATTTGTATAAGCACTTTTTACGTAAGTTTAAATATTTGCATCAAAATAGTATTATAAAAATGAAATTGTATAGGAAAAAAACATTTAATATAATGGTTCAAGGCAATAAATTGTTACTTGACTTGTCATATGTACAAAAAAAAAGTAGTCTATGACATTGACTCTATGATCTATATACGTCTTAAAACAACCAGAATTTAAATTAAAATATGTTAATATATATTATTATTTTGCATAACTTAATAGTATTGGAATATAAATATGACCTTAACAAAACCTTATACGTAAAAAACAACAACATGATTTCAAAATCACGTTGATTTAATGTAAGTAGACTTTTAAACAAGTTGATTAATTAAGTGTGTTGATTTCATTTAAACAGCAAGTCGATTTCATGAAGTTTAAATCTAAATCAATATGGTATTGGTATATGTTATAAGGCGTGTCTATATTAACATAATATCAATTATATATATATATATATATATATATATATATTATAAGAGCATTTTATACTGACTTCAATTTACATAAAATATACGCATGTTTCTTGAATTATAATACATAAACTTTTATGTCATTTGAAAAAAAAAAAAAAGTCGGTACCTTCTAAGGTAAACCCCTTATTGTATAATTTTATGGAAATCCAGCAATTCTATACGAAAAAAAAAAAGTTCAATAACCCTTTCAATTTTTTGACAACTTTTTATCTTCTTTATAAGGAAATCTTTAGTTTTAATACTAGTTTTTTTCTCTCTCTCTCGCTATAGAAATGCACGTGAAAATTTTAATGATTGCATAGTTGAATCAATATAAAAATATTTTAAGAAATTTTTATTTTCCTAGGCCATAAAATTAAAAATTACTTAGAAAAATATTAGTATTTATTATATAAATGCATTTTTTAACACGTGATATTTTTATTTCTAAGAAAAAATATTTACGAACTATCTACATTTAATTAATACCTTCCTTCCTTATGTATATAATAAAATAATTGAATTCATGCAGCATTAAAACAATTGAATATTATAATGTATTCTGTTTTACATGTTTGCTCTATATTACAAAGATTTCATCAATATATTATTCTTTTAAAAAGGTTTACTCGGTCGTTTGTAACAATTTGGTCATCTAATCTGTTTAAAAAATCTGCTGATAAAAACGTTCGCGTGTAATAGAACGGTACTCATCTATATAACATTCATGTAAAAATAATACTTTATAAAATAATATATATTACTGACCCGGCTATATATTATTGTATGAATCACCCGCATTTAAAAGAGAATAAATATCAACAAAAGCGTTATACAAAATGTATGTTATAAAGAGGATACGGGTACTTAAATTCCAATGACCTTTTCGTGCAAATTTATTAATAATACACATAAAAAAATTACCGTAAAGTTTTTTTTTGTTTTAAATTGTATGTCAACTAAACTTACACGCTATATCAATTAAATAATAGTCTAATAATAATTTATTATATCAAAATATTATTGTTTTACAAATTGACAAAATACAGGTGTATATGAACAGTAAATAATAATGAAATTTATTTTATACCAAAATATGAAGGGTCATTCGCTCATGACAATGCTTGAGAGCAGACGTCATTTTTTTTTTTTTTTTATTGTAATATGATTTTGTTATTATATTTTATATGTTGTTGATTTCAATTGAACAAAAAAATATTATATTATATATATTATATATAAAAAACACCAAGTTGCATTGCATGAAAATTGTCTGCGGTACGATGTCAAAAAGGAAAATCTTTTCCTATTACGTTAAAAATATATGGAAAAAAATATAATATGAGAAAATGTTCTTTTTTTTTTTTGCAACAATATTTTTAAAAAATATCTTTTTATTCACTTGACTTCTCAATATAAAGATGATATAATTTTTTTTATGTTTTTAAAGTTTTCTCTCAAGCTCTATCGCCTAATTAAAGTTTTTATGAAAAGGTCATTATAATATTAAACGACAGTTATTTTCGTCCCCAAAAATATTATTAATATTTAGTTTAACTATTGTTTTCCTTCTTTTAAGTCATGTTTAATTATAAAAATAATCATGACGATATTTAGTTGTTGTTTTTTTGTAATAAATTTAAATTGAAAATCGGTTTATTTGAAGTTTAACGAGACACAAGCATTGTATTAAATAAAAAGGGCGAGGCGTATAGACGGTTTTAAAAAAAAGTATAGTAGACTATATAGTATAGACTCCCCCTCCAATATATTTTAACAATAAATTATATCTTCCAAGAGTAGTTATACAGAGAGAAATTTCACCTTGCGAATCATGTGTCCAATGAGTTAAAAGTCTGACTCTCTGCTCAAATTTCCACTCGATTGACGTATAGCCAGAAGCTATACCACAGTATTATAAACTCGTGCTAAAGCTTATAGAAGAAGAAAAAAATATATATATAAAAATCTGTTGCTTTCTCCTTTCTCTCACGTACTTCAGCACACTCATCTCTTTTTCAAAAGCTGCCCCTTTCTGTCTAGTCTGGACCACTATCCCCTTGTTTTAATATCAACTAAGTTTCATCTGAAAATAAATATATCGTATTTTATTATCGTATTGCAAGTATATTATTATAACACATTAAAAATCCTTAATGTTTTAGTACATTATAATAGCATTATAATGTATAATATGTATATGTGTATATGTATATATATATATATATATATATATATATATATATATATATATATATATATATATATATATATATATATATATATATATATATATATATATATACACACACATACATATATACATTATACACACACAGGCACACACAAACACAAACACAACACACACACACACACACACACACACACACACACACACACACACACACACACACACACACACACACACACACACACACACACACACACACACACACACACACACAGAGTACATATATTATACAGAACATAATATTGTTAGAAACAAACATTTCATTATAAATATTTAAAAAAGTTATATAATATAGTTCATATAAAATATATAGGGTGGCTTCATTTATGTTAAAGTCGACGTCATAAGTGAGTACTAAATAACATTGACCGGTATAGGAAAATGGCACATTTTGCTAGTTTAAAAATACTTCAAATTTTTTTTGAGAGCATTGATGCTGTTAACAGGTTGAATTAGTACCTCAAGTATGCAAGAAACATAATAATGTAATGACTAAAAAATAGCTAATTTTCCAAAGAAAATAGCCTAAAACTACCTTTGTCCTATGCTCAGCATAGGACATTGAGCTATTGTCATTGCTCAAGAAGAGCAACGAAAAGCACTCGGAATGACGTCATGCGTACACACACTATACAAACCATATTTTAAAAGTTATCAAAAATAAAAGCTACATGATATGATATATGAACATAACACTATAAAAATAAATCACTAATGATGTACAATTAGTTTGTTGGAGCCACAAATATAATTTACACCATGTGGTATATTAAATATATATAAAAAAACGGTAGATTATAATTATAAAATTCACTTCCCATATTGCTATAGCTTCCTTTTATGATGAAAATATGTATAAAATAATATATTATATAATACACAGTTCATTGATTTCTAAAAACTTTAAACAATTTTATGCTAAAGAATTGGATATATTTTCACTTGTATGCAAAACATACACACTCAAATATGTAAACTTTTTTGTACACGCCACATTTTTTAGTTAAAAATATTTCAGACCTTTGTACTTTTAAAGTAAGTATTTAAAGGTTTAATGACCTTATAAAATAATAATAATAATAAAAAAGTTGAAAAAAAAAAAAAAGAGAAATGCGTATATAATACAATTATATTTTAAATTAAAAGGTATTTCAATAAGATCCACGATTTTTTTTTTCAATTTAATCTTCATTATTCAAGCATATAGGAAGCATGAAAAATTTAAATTAAATTAAAATTATATATATCAAATCATATAATTTTTTTTTGTATATACGTTATATATAATTGAGTTAGAAGTCAATTTTTTTTTGTCCCGTTATTAGTAATGAAAATAATTATAACAAGTGAAAAGTTTTGAAGTTTGTTTCACGTAGAGTTCGTGTTGACCCCTGTAGAGTAAAAATACAGGGAGGACAAAATTAATGTCATGTCAGTCAAGTATTTATTACAGCAGGGGGTAGTTAGCAAAATGTATATTATATACATTTTAAAATTTATTAATATAAACTATGATGGCATTACTCTATATATAGTAATAGTAAATATTTTATACATGACATCTAAGTACATATAACACATAACTATGTACTGATATCATCGCAAAATAAAGAGTAAATATTTTTTTAAAGTGTTTTCATATTATATTATCTTGTATATATTTTATTCTAAGGATTTATTAACTGCGTAATTTGGATTATGTAAGACAAGTATATAATAAAGAACTACGTATATAAATATATATATGAAAATTGTTACAGCCATAGACCATGGCACATAAAACAACATGTTCTTTTTAATGAAGAAACATGAAATGGGATTTTCAAAACTGATGACAATTTTTAACAGAATGTTAATGTAGCACCACGAGAGAGCGTGAAAATACTGAAAAGTATGCAATTTACGTGACTATTCATGTTTCTGACGTCAGAAACATGCAAAAATTAGTAGAAAATGTTGTGCGGGTTGCATAAATCAAACTTTTCTAATCACTGCTACGGAGCTACAGTTGTGTTTTGAGACAAACTAAAGTTATTTATGTAAGTCCCATTAAGTGTTTTGTGATATAAATGCTTATATGTTTTCTTCTGGTCTATTCCTTTAAGAAAAAAAAATATATTGCTACACAAATTTCAAGCATTTTAATATTATAATTCGACATGCATTATTTTATTTCTTATATACAATTTACCAATACAATACATATATAAGTGACAAGACATTAAATTTAATAATAATAATAAAATAAAATAAAAAATACAATAGTAGTATGTTTTCTGTCTCTCATATCTTTTGATGTTAAAAAGAAAAGAAACAAAAGCTTTAAATTTTTTTTTCACCTTGAAAAGTCACTTGTTGGAGAATTTAAATATAAAATCGTACTGTCATCAACATTTTTACCCCCTTACATATTTTTTATATATAATTCAAGACCAGTTTTCACTTACGATGTTAAAAGTCCAATAGGGCAAGTTAGTACGTAAGTTAGCAATGCACTTGACATATCAAACGTACATGATAAATAAGAAAACGCGCAGTTTCAGCAGTAAATAAATAAACACACTTGACTAATTATACTTTATGCAATTCAGTTAGCTTTTTTTAAAATATGTATAACAACAACATAATATAAAATTTTAAGCATTCAAATTTAAGCGTTAGTTTTTATATTATAATCTTTGAATGATTTTTATTTACATCAGTAATTTAATGTTTAATAATTATATACATTTAAATAAACATAAATCTTCTACTTTAAAATACATTTCTCTTTCTCTCGTGTCAAAAAAAAAAAATATATATATTATAGGTTTAGAATTTCTTATTTCTATTATTAGATTAATGTAATCGTGAATGCGTTTTTAAATTAGATCTGTTAATTAATGGATATTTTTTTTATATCAGAG
Organism: Ecdyonurus torrentis; assembly: GCA_949318235.1. NCBI lineage: Eukaryota > Metazoa > Arthropoda > Insecta > Ephemeroptera > Heptageniidae > Ecdyonurus > Ecdyonurus torrentis. Next base: position 22,977,603 of record OX439130.1, on the reverse strand, counting down.
AAAAAAAAGAGAGAAAAAAAAACGCCTTCTCTTCTTCAACCAAGACAATTAATCACGTTTAGTTTTGTCTGTAACAGATGCAGTTAGTTATATATATACATTTGTATACAAGCAAAACTATAATACAGTCCTTTCCCTAATGCAAGCCTTGTCTTTGAAGTTTTAAAAGAAGAAAAAAAAAACTTTCTTTTTCGAATGTTTGTTCGACCGTGCATCGGCAGCAACATTTGTTTTGTGTGTTTTTTGTACTTGATAGTCCCACTGCTTTAATTCGTGATCAATTTTATATTTATAAGAAATGAAAAACGATCAAGGTCTCTTGACTTAAATATTCGATGATTTGATTTTATAACCCTGTAATTTAGAACTATAAGAACATAAAACAGAGAAACAGAATACGAAAATTGATATATAGAAATATTTGTTATTATAAAATAATTTTATAGCAAGTAAAAAAAAAAAAGTAAAAAAAAAGTGTCTTTTTTTTTTACTATTTAAATAGGTATACGTGTAGAATACCTTATATAGTCATGTCTCATTATAGCAAAAGTAATAAAATTAATCTCCATAATTAAGATTGTATTACTATACAAAGTCGTGATTTGAAAACGAGATGTTTGTTATTTGATAGTAATGTGAAAAATGTATAAAAAGTATAATCAATTTTATATTTGAAGGTATATTTTATTATTATTATTACGTATATGTATACATGATTAATATTTTAGATTTTCTCACGTCGTACAGTAAATAACTATATGTGTACATAACTTTTTTTTTCTATTCAAAGAGCCGGATTTGAACTTTTAGAGAAAGAAGATTATAATTTAGTAGTTACATTATACACTCATTATATTTTGTTGAAGAATCAATTGTATGTTATAAAATTTTGTTATATTGCATAGTTCATTGATTTTGGCCTTTTTCGTTATATCTCTGGGGGAGATTGTGTAAAAGTGAAAAAAATGAAATGAATGGGGTTATTATTTTATTATGTAATATATCATTTTTTTACGAAACCTTTTATCTTATAAATATATTTTTATTGCATTTTAATAGTTTATTATATATATATATATAGAAAGCACATTAAAAATGGACACTTAAATGGTGGTGATGAAAACTCTATCTATAATTGTGTTTAAATTTGATTGTTACAGGGTTCTGACCCAAGGATTGCAACATGTCGAGGCAAACTGCAAAACAAAAGATCCAAGTTGAATCAGGAGATCAACAAGGAATTGAGATTGAGAGCTGGAGCAGAGAATTTGTACAAGTAAGTAAAATTTATCTTCTTACACATGGTTGATCATCTCCATCTTTCTACTTATGACTTATGACTCATCATCAGCTTACAAGGCATGCATGTAGTACACAGCACTTGTTAGCTATAATTGGAATTATTCTCATAGAAATATTGAAAGAGGGGAACTCAAAATTTATCCCCACTTCAAAAAAAAAACAAAAAAAAAAAAATGTTATAAATGATACGATGTAAAAAAAAAGTATAACAATATAAAAAAGTAAGAGAAAAAATACGTAATACATTCATTATTTAACCTTATAATTGACTCCATTTAAGTTTACTATTCTTAAGTATAAGATACTTACCCAATTTTTAGTAATGTACCATAATATGAAAGCTTTAAAAAAAATATTAGAATGACATAAAGATGTGTATTTTACTCACATATATAAAGATGATTAATTTTAATGTAACAAGAATAAATGTCAAGAATGTTCATAAAATTATAATAATAATAACAACAACATGAAGAAAGTGTGATTTGCATTTCAATATAAGATGATATTGCGAGCACAAGTAGTCATAAAAAAAAATTACATTTATATTTATTTTATACATAAGGATGTTGCTGCAATAATAACACAAGCAGAGAGTGAGTTTAATCTGCAAAGATATAAAACATGTAATATGATTACCACATATAATGCGAATGAACATCAGCTTGGTAATATCAATTACTTTAAAGTGACATTCTACCTTGCTTATTTGTCATCTTTATTCAAACTTAAGAAATTTAATTAAAATAACTTTATTTTACATTCAACTTTAATTGAATCCTTGAAATCTGTAAACAATATAAAATTATTGTTTATATTATATAGAAAAAAAAAATTCGATACCTTCGTGACTTTTTTAATAGATTTTTTTATTTTTTATAAAGTGTTAAAAAATTTCTCATATAAACTTTTGTCTCGTTTTAATTAAGAAATTCGATACGTTTTTTTAGTACTCAAAAATTATCAATTTTACATATGAAGAGAAATCACCTTTTTAAAAATATAGAGACTACAAAAAAAAAAAAAAAAAAAAAAATTAAAAATATATTTGAGAAAGTTTTAATAATATATTATATAGATACTAAAGCATTTTTAACAATTTTTTTCATATACATATATTTTAAATGGATAACATTTTTCTACGTTTGTCTTTTTTTCCCCGAGATGATATAAAGAAAAAGTCGAACACTCCTTGTAGGGTTTTCTTAAGTGTTTAATTTAACACCACAGGGGTACCTATGTTGAGTAAATAATAAAAAAGTGAGTCGACAGAGAACTTTTATGTTGTTATGACAAGTGTCATTAAATTTTACAAGAAAAATGACTGTGACTAAATTTTTATTAAGTTATATACAGAATAAAAAAGAAAAGAACAATAATGGCTAATTAATACATAATATAATTTTTGTTAAAAGCATATACAAAAAAAGAGGTAATATTATAATATATATAAAAAAATCAACATTCCATCTATATTTAATAAAGATAACGAGTGTTTTGTAACGGGTTTGTGGCTTTTAGGTAGAAAATTATATTCCCGTTCTAGAGCAAGTGTATAACCGACCTGTACTACTACTATAAAGTCGCAAAACGCAAAGAACGAGTTAAAAAAAAAAAAAAGTTTTCATGCATCTTAAATTTATTGTCGCACGCGTTCACTCTGATCAAACATTTCATTTTAAAACTCTTGTTTTACAACTTCTTTATTATTATTTTAGAAATATATTTTTTATATAATACTGTACTGCCCTAGAGTTTACTTTTGTCTGTCTGCGTCTGTCACTGACCAAACTGTAAAAATGTGATCCGCTATATACAACTCACATGCATCGAACTCACCAACTTCACGTATATAGTTTCTTTTTATTCTCACGAAAAAATATAATTTATATTTTTCGATTGTTTATTTGTTCGGAAATTGCCTGTCAAAATTATATTATAAACATTTGCTCCAATTTATTACGTATTGTTAAGGTTAAAAATTTAATAATTTTATTGTATTTTTATAATTTGAAAATCCATTAAAACTTGTATATGTGTAGAATGTAATCGTATGGTGTTGCGATTTCTTAAAATTTCACTTTTTTTTGTGTGTGTGTTGTGGCATTGAAAAATGATTTCAGTGGACCATTCTAGATAGTAAAAGTTTTGTAATTTGTTCTGAAGTCCTGTCAATATATTTCTTTATCTTTCTTAATAAGCTATTAAGCTCCAAAATAATAGAGTAAAAACTTTTGTTTATTTATTTTTCTTATTCTTTTGTGTGTTTTTAACTATTTTGTAACTAAAACAAACTATTAACGAAATCCTAAGAAATTTAATAAAGAGATAAAGTTCTAGAATTTTATTGTTTAGCGTCTACATTTTGGAGTTAATACATTAAAAAAAGATTTAATATTCAAGAAAAACTCACACAAACACACACTTTATTATCATTAAAAACAACCTGTCTTCTCCTTACTGAAGATAATTATTATAGTTAAGTTAATTATGAGGAAATAAAAACAAAAAGAATAGAAGCTTGTATTTGTTTTTAGTTTTTTTCGAAATAAAAGCTTATATAATGATGGAAGGTGCTTTGTAATTTTTAGAAGAGTGCAATAGCGTCCACGAGAGCTTAAAGCCATAGACCATAATAATAGGAAACAACATTGTGATTTTTTATCATTAAAAAGGGACCTCTAAAACTGATGACAATTTTTACCAGAGTGTAAATGTGGCCCCACAAGAGAGCGTGAAAATACTGTAAAGTATGCTACATTTGTGTGACTACTTCTGTTTCTGACATCAGAAACTTGCAAAAATGAAAATGAAGCTGTTGTGCGGGTCGCTAGTCCCATCAAGTGTTTTCAAGTTTTGGTCCGATTTTCTCAAGAGCCCATGTTCACGCATTGTTTTTCATCGTAAGGTGAAAAGAAGTTAGTGATACAAATTGAATGGTAGCAATGTTTCCATCAAGTGTTTTGTGGAATGTAAATGCTAATGTTTTCTTCTGGTCTATTCCTTTAATAAACGAATAGGTCATCAGCAGCGACAAAGCGTGTGATATTATACACTACCTCGTGGGTATTATATATGATGAAAAGCTACGTGCGTGTTGACCTCCACTTCCTCTATCTCTGCATCCCCATCTCGCAGGAAATTCTTCTGCAATGACCTCTTGTTTGTTTTAAATGATTACCTTGGATTAAATGCAAATTGTCATTCTTAAAGTAGCATCCTTTCAGAAATGCAATTTATACATTTCTTTTCGTATTCATAAGTCCTTGTATGCGTATATTATAACTTTTTTCCTTAATTATTTTATTACACTTTTCCGTAAATAGTAATAAGAATATTGTATTATGTAAATTATACTTTTTTTATTGACTTTCCTAGATTTTAGATGCAGACAATTAACTAGGGCAAGGTATTAAAACAAATCAACTATTTATATAATTGCTATATTTGATTTAATTAATCTTTGAATATTAGCAATGTATTCCAGAAAAGAATGCACCAAATATATATTTTAAATTCTGAAAGTATAGTAACTTTATTATATAATGATAATGACCCTCAAGAGATTATTGATAGATATATATTTTTTTGTCATTATTACTAATATTTCATAAAAATAATTTTCTGCTAAATTTAATAGCCTTGGACGAAAGAAAAAAATATATATTACAAGATATATTATAGATAATTATTATTACGTTTAAAATATCATTGCAACTAAAAGAAGAAAAAAACTATCATTAGTAGAAAGACAGAGTAAGATAATTTCCTAAAGTTTTCGTAATGCGTGAAAGGATTTTTCCTGTATACAACTCATTATAAACTAGATTACTAGAGGTGTTGCGACATTAAAATTTTAATATTATATAGAATACCTTTAAGGAATATAATAATAAAGAAACAAAAAATTGGATTAAGTATTTTAAAAATCATTAAATTTGTTTCTTCATTTTTTTATATATATATAATATTCATACATTATTACATTTTTTGTGCCTATAGTTTCTGATTTAATATAAATTTCGGTCATTGATATCTTTTTTTTTTTTTTTTAATCATTCTAATGTAATAATGAATTTTTACAGTTAGTAATTTGAATTGAACATACAAAAAAAAAAAAAGTTTTTAAGTGGTTTGTTGGATTAACTTGTAAGAAATAAAGGACCTCTGACTGACTTTAACTTTCACGTGACCTAACTTAGAGGTTGACAATGTCACTTACTTACTTGTTATGGTCACTGACCGTGAATACGTGCACGGGAAAAGTTTTTTTTTTTTTAATCTATTTACAATAATGATGACCGTTTGGTGTCGTGTACTCTCTTAACCTCTGTGTATACATAACATAACCACTATTATGCACGATTTGAACCCCCACATCATGGAGAGAGAAAAAAAAAAACTCATTATGTAAAGAAATAATTTCCATTTTACAAAATAAAACATTGTGACATGATAAACATTAACTCTACGTATATAGCTTTCTATTGACTTTATAAATACTTTTGAAACAAAAATAAATAAATAAGAGAAGTCGTATTATTGTATATACATTATGTACGTTTTCTTTTAAATTTCTGATTTTATTTTATCATTAACCATATCGAAATTTATGTAAAAATACCATTAAAAAAATAGAGCAATAAGATACAGTTTCATATACATTTAAAATTAAAATATATATAACTCAAAAATTATTTGTAACTATTTTTGAATATTCTCTATTTTAATATACGTATACCCTCAAGTGTAGAGTTGCTGTGTTTTATTTTTTATGAGAATAGTTCTTGTTGTTTATTAGCATGTCTATAGAGAAAAAAGATACTGCGGAGTTGTTTAACTGTACTAATTTTATTAGCACGTGCATGTTTAGACGTCACACGTCAACCTTATGCTAATTGATTTGTCAATTCTGTTTGTATGTTATTTGTTTGGTTTCCTCGTTTTATTTTTTATGTATATTACTCACGTGTATTCTTCAAGTAAAGAGATAAATCTCAACAGGATAAACAGTGCAATGACTCAAATATAAATATATCCTGATAATAAAAAAAATTCCACAAAAAAATCATAAAAAATATAATATTATCCACGTAAAAATGCTCATCTATAAAACAAAAAATATTTGACTTTTTTTTTAGCTGATGCAAATTTTTTCTGATAATAAATTTTATTACTTTGGTTTAGTCATTTATTATATATTTGATTGCTTTAGGGTAGGGTGTAGGTTTTCATATAAGAAGCGCGACTATCATAAATCGGTCTCTCATTTTTTTTTTTTTTTTTTTTTTAATTTTAAAAACTGTCGGTTCTCCTCTGTATAATATTTCGAGTGGATTGTTTCTTTTTTATTATAATTATTATTTTTTATTCTATATAATATTCCAGAGTCTATCTCACATACAATGTCGTAAAACTATAACATAATTTGCATTAAAATCCATTTTTATATAATATATATTTCTGTGTGGTAATAATTTGTTATGTCAACATATATTTCACAGTTTGAACTAAACTTAACTCTGACATTCACTCGAGTAAAAATTGGCTATTATAAAAGTTATAAAATCCCGCTAAGGTATACGTAACAATTACTATACAGCAAAGTGCTAAGTTGCAAATACTTTTAAACTTTGTAATTCTTTTCTTTCATTTCACTCCACGAGACTTTTTTTTTTTTTTTAGTAACATGACATGGTATCATAAAGAAATAAAATAAAAAATTAATAATTATATGTAAAATAATAAAATTTGTTATGCCCTGTATACATGTTTGAACTACGGTATAATATGAAAATAAGATATATTATAAAAATTATTTTAAATTATGTTTATCAAATAAGTAAAACTGTTATATACAAAAATTTGATAAAGTATAATTTTCATATTTTATGGTTGAAATAAACTATGGTATACTTATTTTAAAAAAAAATACATGACATCAGATTTTTAGTACAGAAAATCATGATAAAATATAATATTAATCAATAGTGATTTTTTTTACTACATATAATAATTCATTTATATACATTCTTTTTGAATTAGATACAGTACAATAACTTTAACATACAGGATATTAATCATGTTTTTTTTTCTTTTTTTCATCTATATTTTTTTGCGCCATAGAATTATTATATTGTACACGCACTACTAAGATTTTATAAAAAAAAACGATATGTTCTAAAAATACTGGTAATAATTTAGTTAATTATAAAAGCTTTGATTGATTCTTGTCATTTACACATATATGCACTTGAAAAAAAAAAAAAAAAAAAAAAAAAAAAACTATACACTAAAAAAAACTTTAACTATAAAATTGCAATTAAAATAAAGTACGCCTAATTTAATAAATTATCTTAAAATTAGACACTTTTAGAGACACCTTTAAAGTGAAAGTTTTTTTTTTTTTAAGTTTTTTTTTTTAAACATAAAATATATAATTTAAAAGTGTACAAATATTTAATTTAAAAATGATTCTGGAAAAAAAAAATGTTATAAGTGAAAAATCTTACGTATATATTTTTTGAAAGAAAGAACAATCGTGAATTTGTTATCTTATTGTTATTTTTTTCATTAAGACGGCGCGGGTAAATGTGATGTAACCTTCTCACGACGAGACTCATAAGCTAAAGTAAAGATAAAAATCTTTTGGTGCAACTTGGGCTCGTCGCTCCCGTACTGCGCTTCAAGACATTATAGAAAAATAAAAAATCTTATAAAATCAAGAGAGAGAGCGGATATTAAAAAATCACTGCAGGGGGAGAAACGCAGTTGCTTGTCGTTTTTTTTATTAATAATTTAAAATAAATATAATAAAATGAATGAATGATTATTTCAACATATGAGAAATGAAATCAAGATAATTTATTACTGATATAAAAACCTAGCAGGTGTATTACGTAAAAACAATTACTATTTTTTAAATATATTTTTTATATATATTCAATAAAAAATTCAAAGTTAATGAATATATTATGATATAACACCTGATTAACAAGTATTTTGCAAAAAAATACAAATAAAACTTTTACTGATTTTTGCACTAGATTTGCATATATTTCAAGGTAAGCAAGATATTTAATATTATAATTATTAATCATTTATAAATCTGTATGTGTCCTACATACAAATTAGGCAATGAAAGTTTGAATATTATGAATATAAAAGGAAAAAAAATTGCAACGTTGCATTCTTTATTGTTTTATATAAATTTTCAGATTTTTAGAAAAGGCTTTCTTAATTATAAAATTTTATAATATAAATCAGTCGTAAAAAAAAATAGTGTTTATATTTAACAGTAATTTATTATGTGACTTTTCATCAGTTTTAATTTGTGTGTAATTTTTACGTAAAGAATTACAAATACGCATTAATTCATTGTCACTTTCTCACATCACTTTACTTATAAAGTAAAAATTCCACAATCGTTGCAATATCTTGCATATATTTCATGCAAAATATTATTGAAAATTTACAATGCAAGGATATTCTCAAGCAAATAAAAGTAACAAGACAAATAATAATATTTTGATTAAACTACACAACAACAATAAAATTGTATTCCCAGAAACAAAGAAAAAGTACATTATTTTCTTATTATGTTTCCTTTGTTTTTCTTCATAACTTTTTTTTGAAATTGAAAAAAAAAAAAAAAAAAAAAATACATAGAAAAAATATTTTGGACGACTATTATAATATAATCAAAATAATATCGTTTTTTTATTTCTTTTTTTATTATTTGAACGACAAAAAGGATAAGCTAAAAAAAGTAGGACTTTGGACTTTCATACACATGGTAATAACAAAATAATTTGCAAAGTAACGTGTTTGGAATAATTATGTGTTTATTATAATATACATTCTACTCGCTCAGTTTTTCATTACTTACACTTGATCTTATATAGTCAAAATTATTTATTATAGCGACATACTTTGTATAAAGTTGATGTAAAAAATAAAGTATGCATTGTCAGCATACCTACTTTTTAACCAGGAGTCAAAAAACTGTAATTTATGCAAAAAAAAAAAAATAATAATAATAATAATAAAAAAATAAAAATAAAAAGATAATACATAAAAAATAAATAAATACAGAACAATAAATATTTAAAATTAAAGTTTGTTTTTGTCCAGTTGTATTTTTAGAAGTAAGAAAAAGTATCGCTCATTAACAAACTTTTTTTTTTTTCTTCACAGAAATGATTTCTCTCTAAAGGAAATAGTAAACATTAAAAAAAGTTTTCAATACAGTTTAAACAAAAAATTTCCTCATTTAAATAAAGTTCTTGACCTCAATTATATTTTTTCTAGAAAAAATAAAATGTACTTTTACCACTTGACTAATTTTTCAGGTATTTTGTGCGTGTTATATTATGTCACTAAATTAATTTGTCGTAGAAATTACCTAAAGAGAGAGAGAGAGAGAGAGAAAAAAAAAAGAGACAAAATTACATGAACTTGCATGATATATCAATTCCAAGCTCTAGTTTTTAAAATAAATACACGAGAAAAAAAATGTGTGAAAAAAAAATCTATTACTAATTGAGGTTTTACGCAACTGATCAAGTTAATTTGAGATATACGTAGCAGAAACTGTGTTATACACAATATAATAATTTTTGTATATCTGAAATGTGTCAGAATTTTCATTATTTCAATTTGTCTCGTATGATTTTGATTTATAATATTTTTTTAAAGAACTAAATCATGCACTTATTTTTTCAAATTTGATTACTATCAATATTATTACCTTTTTTTACTCGTTGTAGCAGTGACAATAACAACAAAAAAGTCAGTTGAACTTGAAAGAAAACAAAAAATTCCCATAACTTTGAAGTGACTTCTGGATCATCTCTATATACACAATTAAATTATAATATCGTGAGATAGCTTATTATTAAAGGGTATTAACATCTCAGTCTATTTTTATATAATAAAGCTTATAATAATCTTATATAAGAAGCCGCATGTGAATATTATCTTTACTATGTTTTATATTTCCTTCCGTTGTCGTGTTGCTTCTCAGAGCCTTTTTAGTTAAAATTGCTTCATTTTAACTCCCTGATAATTCAGTTACTGAATTGATAAACTTACATAAACTAATAATAATATTAGTGACTCAAACCTACTTTTATGAATAACCAGGATTTGTCAATATACATACTAACAGTATAAATAAACAATTCATCGTCTTTTTTTAACATTGAAGATGTTGAAGTCGTATTTTCTTTGAATAACAAAAAGTATATAATTTGCATGAGTAAGCATTGAGCAATGGTTTAAGTTTCTTCTTTATAACTGTGCGGTGTGACACAATTTTTACTTGTAAAGATTGATATCTCTGCGTGATTGTTACTGATGGTATTTTTTATTTTTATTTATTTATTTGTTACAGAGCTACCACCAACAAGAAGCTAAAGGAAACAGTGGCACTGGAACTTAGCTTTGTCAACTCAAATCTTCAACTTCTTAAAGAACAACTCGCGGAACTTAATAGTTCAGTGGAACTCTACCAAAAAGACAGGTAAACAAAAATAATAATAATTAGAGAGCGCAAAAATAGTTGATCATTTTGACAAAATAGTCGACTGAATTTCGAATAGTCGATGATTTTTCGTGCAAATAGTCGATAAATAGTCAATTTTATACAAAAATGTCGATTTTTTTATTTATAAATTTATATAAATAGAATGCTAAAAAAATGATTTTGTGAGTAAAAAATAATTCAATTTAATGTTAAATAGAAATTTTAGTATCGTACTCAAATTGGCCGAGCATGTCCTTATCTTGTATTAAATTTAAATTTATTGAATCAGAATCATATATATTTTTTAATATAATGTATTTTTATAAAAAAATATTATAATTTTGAATAATTTGTTACGTTTTTACAAGAAATTTCCTTAAAAACGTAAAAAAAAAAAGTGCATAATAGTATAGTCGATTTTTTTTATTGGTTTAAAATGCGCCATTTGTTGAGATCGGTGGAGATATGAAATAAAACTAGCAATAGTCGACATAATGACAATATAGTCGAAAAACAATTTTTGCGCTTTCTAATAATAATAAATAAATGTTACTTCAAATTAGTCCCAAATTCAGTTAAAAGTTACTATAATTTTTATATAAAAAGAAAAAAAAAATGTTGCAAATAAGTTTGAATCTAAAAAACTTGTCTTTTTTTTTTAACTGATGTGAAAGCTTGATTTAAAGGTATTTCATAGGGGTGATAAAATCATTTCAAACAAAGAAAATTTTAATTTGTGGGAAGAAAAACAAAATGTTAAAGTGGAGAGTTCCTATCAAGATTCCACATATGAGGGGTGATTATTTTAAAGGGCTCACTCTGCGTTTCCGGTATTATTTTGTTTTGTCTACGGCTTCTTATTGCAGACTTTTTTTTATTTAAATGAATTTCTAAGCTTTTACTGCACTCCAATTTCACATTATGGTCCTTTGAAAGATAAAACCATACCTTCTAATTCATTTTTTTTTTGTCATAGAACTTTTTAAAATAAATTTGTAAGTTTTTTTTAATTTATCCTTTCGTATTAACGGACAATTCAAATAAATTATGAATTAAATAAAAGGTATTATTCTATCGTGTAAAAAAAAAAAAAAAAAAAAAAAGAAGTTAAATGTCGGAATAAAACAAAGCACAAAAAGAGATTATGATATTTCAAGGTTCAAAGAGAGTTTAATTTTTACTGTCCCAAGCATTGTCCATTGTTTTTTTGCAATAGCAAAATAACGGCAGATAAAAAAAATAATAACGTCACTGGTCTAATTATTATAGTAGACATCAACTTTCATTTTAAAATATATATAAACAATCATTGATGTGCAAAAGAAAAAAAACCTTACAAAACGTTATTTATAGAAACATTTAAATTAAAAGAAAATACATTCTTATATTGTGATTCTATTTTACATAAATTTGTTTTATTTTCTACACAATTTTTGCGTTTCACGCGACTATATTATACGTATTACAAAATTACCACTAACTTTAAAATCATTCTACTGCAATAAAAATTCTTTATAATATATTTTTTAAGTTTTTTTAATCACTTCCTTTAATACATTAAATTAAGGACAACTTTTTTTTCAGCCAATTTTTCTCCATAATTGCAAATAAAAACTGTCAGAACATTTGGTAACTTCAACGACTGAACATGATTGACATAATTTTTTATTTTTCTCAACATAAAAATTAAATACTGTACAAAAGAGACAAGAGATTTTATTTATATTTTCTAAGAAAAGAACGGAATATATAAATCAACAATATGTTTTTTCTTATATAAATATTATTATATATTAAAAATACCATCAATGTTATTATACATCGTCTGCTGGACCATACTTGTACTATATAATTAATTTACTGATCATCTTGATATATAAAAAAAAATTATATCAATAAAAAATATGATCATAATATTAAATTTAATTATCTGATATTCTTAGAATATTCTCTCTATATATACTTTTTTTTTGTATTATAACAATACGATATAAAATTTTATAATTATAAATTTTCTTTAACATTGATTATTAAATGCATCTTAATGTATTTAACGTTGATGCACCTTTTTTTTAATAATAATAAATTAGCTTTAATATGATGTAACAAAAAAAAAGAAAAATCATTAACTACCCTCGATTTTTTTTCTCGTTCTTTTGTTATGAGAAATGTTTAGCCTTAAGGATTTTATTATAAAACATTCCAGAATGCAGCCACATTATAATATTTATAATGATTGACCCACATACCTTAAAGTCTCCTCTAGATACCCTCTATCTTTTTTAATAGTTTTTCTTTTTTTTAATATTTGTATACTAAATATATATTTTTTTATATACAGCACGGAACCTGTCATGCCTATGATACCTCTAGGATTAAAAGAGACTAAAGAAATTGACTTTCGCGAACCTTTCAAGGTGAGTTTTCATATATTTTATAATATTCATACATGATTGTGTATATTATATAAAACATTTGTTGTTTTTAAAATAAATGTGATAGTCATATTATATATAAAGTCGCTATCATCTTTTGATCATCTATCTATATAGAAAAGTATACATAAAAAAAAAATATATAAAGAGTTGATCCTATACATTGTATACTTATACAATACCAAAAGTAGATAACAATCGATAAATTTTTGATGATGGAAAAATAATAATACGTGATGATGTATCGAAAAAAAAAAATTAGTAAGTTGAAGGCCAATATGTGGTAAAAATATGCTAAAGTATTTTTTTTTTGGATATATAATTTTGCAAAAGAAAAAAAAAAGAAAAAAAAAAAGAAGTATATTGTTATTACTATTATTATAGTATATACATAGAATATACTGTGAAAGGTAAATGGAAGTATTATCAATATTTAAATGATGTGAAAATATTAAGAAATTAATACAATAAATGTCCATGTATAGAAATATTATTATAAACAAAAGGAAGTTAATATATTATTATATATTGTTCTAATTCACATGGTATATAAGAAAATTACTAAATTATTATTATAATACGTATTTATGTTTACAGGATTTTATCTTGGAACACTATAGTGAAGATAGTGTTTTATATGAAGATGCCATTACTGAATTTATGGATATTCGACAGGTAATTTATAATAATAATAATGTTAAATCAACTTTCTAAATCAAGTACACATTTTTTTTATGGTCCTCTCACTTAATATCTTCTTTTTTTTTTTCTACAGGCCATGCGTACACCACTACGAGACCAAACTGGAGTGGCGCTACTTTTTGAGTACTACAATCAATTATATTTTGTAGAAAGGAGATTCTTCCCCCCTGATAGAAGTCTTGGCATATACTTTGAGTGGTACGTAAAACAGATTCTTAAAAAAAAAAAAAAAAAAAAAAAAAAAACTTCAGTTATTTATTTTTTTACAAGTGACATCCGTTGAAATTTTCATTACAATGGGATTTTTTTTTTTAAATACACTTTTCATAAGAAATTTTTTAAAAAATATTTAGTAAATTCTTCAAAAAATTTTTAACAATAAAAAATATTGTTTTAAAGTTCCGGTAGCATAAAAAATATAGTGTTTAATGATGGAAATTTATACTGTGTGATCATTTATATCCGCTGTATTATTTTTTTCCTTGAGAAAAATTAACTATTACTTTAATAATGATAAATGTTGTGAAAAACATACTTAATTGGGCGCGGTTAACATTTTTTTTTAAGATCTACATTTCGTAGTAAGTTTCATGAGGCATAACTTCCTTGCCATAATATTTACATTATTGTCGCACAAGTTACATAACTATCAGGAGTGGTTTGTATTTCATTTCCGATATTGCAGTTTGTAAATCTTACATTCTCTCATGTATACAGTAGAATGCTTAAAACCAGTTTAAATGTATTAATTTAGGGTCATTTTGCATATTATCCTGATATGTTTTATACATACCGCTTGCTATATATATAAAGCCAAATTGATATTCAGCATACTACGTTTTTGAAACTGAAAAAAAACGGCAAAATATTCTTAATTTTTTAGATTATTTTCTCGTTTTTTATTTAAAAAAAAAAAAAAAAAAAAAAATCAAAACCAAAATTCTATACGTCAAAAAAGTAGTGCCTCAACGGACGAAAATAAAAACGTAATAATAATGTTACTACATCTTCAGCAACATTTATGCATTTTAAAACATTATTTATGTTATAATGCAAATTAATTATGTTAGATATATCACAAATATTATGTTGTGCTATAATCACATAAATGCAGCACAAATTACGTTTTATTTTTATTTTACACATATATAATTATACTGTACATCTACGCAAATAATATTTGATATGGCCTGCAAACTGCAGTCCTTTATAAATGAAAGCTATATAGGCATTATTTCGTATTCATAAATAATAATTTTGGCAAACAAAGATTGAATGAGGAGACTGATAGCAAAGAAAGGCTAGAAAAATGATTTTTTATCATTATTATTTTTGTTTCATGAATTCAATAAATTAATAAACATTTATCTCCACAGGTATGATTCACTGACAGGTGTACCAAGTTGTCAGAGAACAGTTGCGTTTGAAAAAGCCTGCGTTCTCTTCAACATCGGAGCAGTGTACACACAGATGGGTGCACGTCAAGATAGAAACACAAGTCGTGGACTAGACAATGCAGTTGACTCATTCTTGAGAGCTGCAGGGACATTCCAGTACATCCACGAGAACTTTACTAATGCTCCCAGCATGGATTTAGGTCCAGATATGTTAGATATGCTCGTCCAGCTCATGCTTGTAAGAGAAATACTATTTTATGTAAATTATCTCACACAATGAAAAATAATTATATATTATTTAGAGAAAATACATTTAATGTTCGTTTATTTTATTTTTTTTAGATAAAATACATCATAATAAAAAAATATAAAAAAAAAGTAAAAATAAACGTTTTTACTTTAGGGCTTTAAAAATTGTATATATTTATATTTAGCTCCCCTCTTGTATATTTTTAGAATAAGACTTTTTATGAACTAAACTTCAAATTGTTTATGTTTAACAGGCTCAAGCTAGAGAGTGCTTGTTTGAAAAGTTGGAACTTCAAAGTCAAGAACTTCGAGATGTTGATGTTTGTCTGGATCTTGGACAGGAGGCTGCTCAGGTGAGAATTTGTATAGCAAATAAAATAATGATCTTTTGCACTTAAAATAAAATATTTTGACACCAAAAAGTTATGATCCATATAAATAATATCGTAATATAAGTTATTATATATACGTATGTACGTTTCCTTCATCAATATAATAAAACCAAATTATACATGCATGATTAATAAAAAAAATACATTTTTACGGAAAATAAAACTTGTATAGTATCCAAATTTCCTGATCATAAAAAAGATTGCAATATACTTTTGACTAAATCCAATGCATTACCTAAATATAACTGTATATCCTGTATATGTATATAATAAATATAACACTTAAAATTTTCTAACTTAATTAATGACACATTATTTGTGATATTATGTTACTTATAGGTTGCAGAAGCATACAGTAAAGTTCACACATTAATCTCAGTACCGTCAGTGAAAGATTATGTGGCACACTCTTGGGTGTCTCTGGCTACCGTGAAGCGAGAACACTATCGTGCGCTCTCACATTACCACGTCGCGTGCGGATTAATCACTCTACTGAATAAGAAGAAAGAAGTAGTCAAAAAAGGACCAGCACCGAAACCACCAGCACCAAAATCTCCACCAACACCTACTAATAATATTAACAATAATAATAATAATAACAATAATAATGGACTTCATATGAGTAATAGAACACGAGATACAATTCAATATATTCATGCACCTTTAGAAGAAGATGATACCAAAATACAATTAGAAATCAGGGTACCGAGAGATGAGGCTGAATGCAAATTATTAGGTATATATATTTTAAAAATATTAATTTAATTATGATCTCTCTTTAATAGAAAATACAGTTTTCTTTTTCTCTCATACATTATTAGTATATTATTACTTTTGTTATATACTGATGATGCATTTAAATTCTTATATTAGTAATATAGAATTTCTCAGCACGATCATGACCACAGAAAATTAGTTCCTGTGTTTTTAATAACTTTTTAAGTAGAAAGAATTTCAAATTCCTGTATAATTATTGCAAAATTATAAGTATAGAATCATTTTCCCCGATGATTTTAAATGTCAAATTGATAAACCTTATTAGTAACTGCAAAGTTGATCAAATTAATACTTTTTGCCTTTAAGAAGATTTCACTTTACAGATTTTTTTACACGGATAAAATACTTATAACATAACTAATGGTATATTAATACACGTTAATATTTAAAAATGCACACATATGCTGCACAATTTTTTTTATAATATGTGCCACCATAATGTTATTATGTAAAATTATGTCCTTATTAAATATTGCTGAAATTGGTGCTAACATAACTTACTGAATGGGCAGTTATTTTTTTTGTAATTTAGAGTATTTAATTTCCATAGCCGAAGATATGTAAGCTTACCATACATGATGTAGAATAAATATCGCAATACAATTTGTAGATATATCAGATTGATATGACGTCATCAAAAGATATAATTTTATTTGTTATACATAAAGTATAATTGAAAATGGTTATATGATATATAAAGTGGGGATAATAGTGATAGAAGAAACGAGAGTTAAATTGAATAATGTGGTTTACGCGTGTTTTCTCGCAGGTCGTGCACACCTACGTGAGGCGGTTTTGAGGCACGAAGAAAGTCAGCGGCTTCACCGCATGTGCCGTGAACTGCGTGGTAAGGACGCACTCCAGGCAGAGTTACGCCGCGCGCACCGCTGCGCTAGCGATGCGTACACCACCACTGAGGAGGAGGATGACTTCAGAGAACTGCTAGACCCTCCCAGGATCATTGGTCAGTCTACCATATCAATAACATACCAACAATACCTCAATTAATTAATCACGTTCAAGGGAGTGTCATGGAATAATTTTATCAATTGATTTAATTAAAACAGGAAATTTAATGTCATGCATGGTGTCAAAATAACTCCTAAGGGTCTCTGTTCATACGAAGCACTGTATAACATCAAGCAATAAATTGTATTGCATGACAATTTAATGGTTTTAAATGGAGAACGCATGCCATCAAACCTATTGTGAAAATATTGCATCGTGGGGACATGACTCTGTTTGAAATTAAATTTAACTGTTTTTAAAGTATTTTTAAAACTATGTCTTTCAAATATAAAATTATATACTAACATTTCCGTAACTACTGTAAATCAAGCAATTTTTTGAGCATGTCTAATTCTTTTGGTTGAATCAAATTTTAGAAATGTACTTAACTAATTGAATACAATCTTTAATATGCTATACCTAATAACGCTTCTAATAATTTGATTTACAAAAATTAAAACATTATTTTATTAAATGAAATAATAATAATAATCGGATGTTTGTTTCTATTTTAGCGTCCACGAAATTCCAGCTTAGTCTGACAGCTCCAGATTTTGCTCAATTTAGAGTACAAGATTTATATCGAGCACTTGGACCTGTCGCGATCTTCTCCGCTAAACATCACTGGACTGCACCGCGCACCATTCAACTTCTCAAGCCCAACTCTGACCTCGGTGGAGCAGGAGAGGGATTTGGGTTCAGCGTGCGAGGGGACGCCCCAGTCATCATAGCAGGGGTGGACGGTGGAAGTTTAGCGGAGGTAAGTTGACACTCATATCAAATCTAGGTAACTTGATTTTAAAACGTGACTCTCATTCACAGGCTGGAGGAATGAAGGAAGGAGATTTCATTGTGGGTATCGCAGAGGAGGATGTCAAGTGGTCCCCGCATGAAGAGGTGGTCAAGAAAATCAAAGAAGCTGGAGATTCACTCTGTCTCAAACTGGTTACACCGATGGACAGAAATTATTTGAAAGTAAGAGCATGTTACAAAGTAAAATATTAGCCATTGATCAGTCACTTTAAAATATGTGTATTTTTTTTTCTCATATTTTTTAATGGAAGTTACCAGCATTGTACGTTAGCCA